>CM046845.1:2544540-2772040 GCA_025618425.1 Heliocidaris tuberculata
GATACTGAAATCTATGAATTTTGAGATTTTTAATGGGTTCCAACAGTCATGATCCACCATGCTCATAAAGTTGTACGAGCCAACATGGCCGATGTTACATCACGAATTCGCAAGCCAAAGGTTGGCTGTATATCTTTTTCTTTTTTCTTTCCCATGGAACTCAATGACAGGTATGAGCTGATAATATCTCCGACATCTAAATTATATAGACGTATAAATCAGAGGTGGCAACGGTCAAGATTTCCAACCGTCTAGACGTGACATTGGTCAGTCATAAGCCCCGCTGGTCTGGCTGTGATCCCAAATTTGTAGATAAAAAACGAATTGTCCACTTTATCATATCATTTTAACATTTGAGATGTAACCTAATACGTCTTGTGGAAGGTACGGGGCGATCAGGAAGGTTTTATTTAATTCATAGATTTTACTACACAAGTAAACAAAACAGTATTGTCTATAATTGCTAATGAGGGATCGGTCTCCGTAAAAAAGCAGTTAACGATTTTATTTTTTCAATTTGCGTTTGAATGTACAAAAGCTTTTACTGTCTCGTATATCTAAAGGCAGGGAATTCCAAAATTTAGGGGCAGTAGATACAAAAGTGTTCTGTGTTAATGCTGTACGACTTCTTGGCAAGTGATACAGATTGATTTGTCTATATGATGGATGTAATTATTTACTGTGAATATATTATTAACAGATTAAAGACAGTGGGTAATTCACGATTATGATACTGAAACATAAGAACGGCAAGACTGAATCGATAAATATCATAAATTTTCATTACATTATTAGAGTGGAACAAAAAAATCAGTGTGTGGTGGCGATATTAATAATTCGCATAGCGGTTTTCTGTAATAAGAAAACTCTGTCTAACAGGCATGCCGCACTGTTTCCCGAGGCCAATATTCCATAATTTAGATGTTGTAAAACTAGTGTGGAATATATGGAGTATAGTGATAAAAGAATGGTTGGCCAAAAAGACCATTTCAGTTTGTTAGTCATACCTTGATATCATTTCTGGATATCAATTTACATACATTATCAATATGATACTTCCATGAAGGTTTATCATCTATTATCGTTTTAATCTTTTTTTGTATTTGTATATTATCTATTAAAACTGGAAGAGGTAGTTCGTTAAAAGAATTACTAAATAACTTGTAATTAAACAAAAAAGAGATAAATTTAATGATAATTTGTTAGCCTTAATCCATATTGCAACTGAATCCAGTTCAGAATTAATCACATTACATAACTGGAAGGAGAATTGGTGAACATGTCCTCATATCAAAACTTCCAAGACAAAAAAGTCTGAAAATGTATCAAAGATATACAGTGTATGTGCCAAATATATATACCATATTATTACTCCTTTCATTTACCATGTTTACCAGCAATTAACGTAAAAGAAAACTAAGAATTAAAATTAATTGAAAATTGAAAAAAAAAATCAATTAGTAGTTAAGTTTCTCTTTAAAGTAAAAAAAAAAAAAGAGTAAAATAATAAAAACTATGTTATTCCAATTAGAAAATCCCCAACTCTAAATAGTGTTCTCCAAATGTATTTTCGCTCTTTACAATAAATTACATTCAATTCAGACCTATATTGTAACCATAAGATCTAGAAAGACTTCTTCATAATATCTACATCACATTTGAGTAAAGACAATCGTAAAGATCTCCTGTAAATGACATTCTAACCCATCTTATTCAAATCTATTAACAACCCACCCTAAACAATCAAATCCCGGCTAGACAAAGGCCTTCAAATTTCAAGAAATTGACCATATCGATGATGATAATTACACAAAAATTTTTTAAAAACCTATTATACATTTTCAAAAGTTTGGATAGGATTGTGGACTTGTTTACACCACTCAGGGTTTAGTCAGATTTATTTGTTCAGTCTAGACGATAACTCTTTCAAGGTAAATCAACAAAGAAATGCATAAATGAAAATTGCGCAAGCAGTGGCGATCTGCTCCGACATGAATTATATCAATGTTTGATGAAGAAGATTAAAGGAATTAAATCTCAGACGCTTGTAGTGATGTTTGATGAAGACATACAGATCAAAAGGAATAATCTAAGTGGTCTGTTCAGGAATTATTATCGGTGATCATCATCAACTCATGTTCATGCCGTTGTTCACGCCGTTGTTCACGTGTCCCCATCGTGGTTCGAAGAGATTACATCTCAGAGAACATGCAGGTCCTGTGTTATTCTGTCTTCGATATAAACCGATCGAGGTTGATTAACAAAGAGGCAGTTCAAATAGAACAAAATATGAACAGGAGGAGAAATAGAGAGAAAGAAAAAAGGAGAGGATACAAAATAATCATGATGAGAGACTGTGGGGGTATAGAAAAAAAGGGAGAGAGAGAGAGAGAGAGAGAGAGAGAGAGAGAGAGAGAGAGAGAGCTCTGTTAAAGGGAAAGTCCAACCTGGTATTAAGTTGGTTTGAATAAAAGTAGAAAAATGAGAAAAAGAGATAAGTGAATCCGATAAGAAATAAGAAGAATATGAATTTTTGAAGTTGTAATCAATCAAACAGAAATTGGCAACTCCGTGACGTATCTTGCGAGCTCCTCTCCCATTTGATCGGTACAGAAAATTTCATAAATTTTCATTTTCAAAAAGTTTTTCACGAAGAAATAGATTTGTTTGATACAGGTTCTGTGTAAAAACAAATGCACAATGATATAAGGTGCATTATGATTAATTATTTTCTTTAGAGACTAATGGAAATTAATGATTTTGGGGTACAGGGCAAATAAGAGGAGCTCCCAAGATACGTCACGGAGTTGCCAATTTCTGTTTGATTGATTACAACTTTTTAAAAAAATCATAACTTCCTTATTTCTTATCGGATTTTGCTCTAACCTTCACTGATCTGTTCCATTAATTTTTCTGCTTCTTTTAAAACCAAGTTCAAACAGGTTGGACTTCCCCTTTAATACAGGATGAATGTATGACATTCTTTTGTATGAAGTAGAGGAATAGGGTGTCCTTTCTTCAACTTTTTGGACGCGGTGATTTTAATATAATGAGTTCTCCTCTCATGAAATATATTTTTAATTGAAAGATATAGGCCTACAGCCATTTGATCTTATTCTATAATAAACAATGCAGAATGGCAGTCATAAAGACTTCTGGTTTTCAGCAGACTGCATATTCTTGGAAGGCACAGGGATGCCCAACAGGTCAACCATCATGCACACATCAACAATCTTCTGTAAGTGTATATAAGCTTGAATGACAAACCATAAAGTCATTTCAATGACTGGTTATGAAACGAGCAGCCACATGACATCTTTTCAATTTACAATCAGTAAAAAAGAAAGAAAGAGGACACTCTTTATTGTTAAAAGTTTTCATATAAACCGTCCATAAAATATAATAAAGTATAATGTCAATAAAGACAAATTAATTCTCTACCAACATCACTTTAGATCAAGTTTGGAAGTTTCACGTTTGGATGGGTACATTCATTTAATCGTTCGAAGGTCTGATTAAGAAAATTGCAAAAATGGAGCAAGTAGCCAGTCAAGTGTTGATGGACATGTGCATCTAAGACATTCTTGTTCAACAATGAAAAAAGAAAGAAAAGAGAAACAATGAGGAGGATTGAGCACTGGATGTCAACTTTAATCTCAGGACTGCATGGTTTTGACAAGCACAATCACAAATTCAAGTGTTTCTCAAGATTTTGTTTTCATTGTTTTAATTTGACTACAAGGTGGAAATGCTCATCAACATTTGAATGGCTGCTTGCCCTATATTTGTATTTTTTTTTTAAATCAGACCTTCTATCGGTTAAATGAATATGCCCATCCAAGCGTGAAAGTTCAAAACTTGATCTTAATTGATGTTGGCAAGTATCATTTATTTTAAATATATATATATATATATATGCTATAATATTTCACTGAATATGAAAATCCGGAAAAATAAAGAGTGTCCACTTTTTTTTTCCGCTGGGTGTTTGTTCATTCGTAAACATTCATTTTTCTCTACACGAACTTTGTGATCTTATAATGTGAATAATGTATACCTTTAGATCAATAATATTAGATGTGCAGTTAATGGATCTTCTTTTTATGACTCTCCATTAATAAATCAGACTTAGATAGGACACTGAACATAATAGCCCTGGCGCTAGGGGACGATTTTAGAAGTAGGTAGAAGGTGCTCAAACCGAGCGAAATTATTGTGTGAGGGTTGTGTCTCTGGGCGTTAATCCGTTTTGTATATATGCGTAGATGTATCTCTTTTTTGATTCTGCAAAACAATAATTTCTATCTCTTTTTTAGTCCAGCTCATGAATGTGAAAGGCTTCAATGATCAATAATTTCAATCAATAATTCAATCAGTCAGTCAGTCAATCAATCAAAGATTTAAATCACAAGAGCGAGAGAGAGAGAGAGAGTGAGAGAAAGAGATAAAGAAGGAGAGAAAGAGAGAGAGGAAGAGAGAGAGAGAGAGAGAGAGAGAGAGAGAGAGAGAGAGAATATCGACATATACAAACGATATAGCCTACACTGAAGAGAAAAACAATGCACCGAAATATTGAACTTTTGTCTGCTTTAACTCGTAATTCTTATTCTCTACTTTCGGGATATCTTTCCTTTCATTCCATTATTCTTCAGGCTCTCTCTCTCTCTTCACCGTGTACATTTTGAGAAAGAAGTTATTCGAAGTTTTACGATCCGAGATATACGAATGACGCATCGAGCGGGGCATTGTCAAAATGGAACACTTTGAACCCAGTATGAATCTGGGTCTCTTGTTTGCATCCAGCGATTGCTATGAGAAATCAGAATCAACACCAATCAAATAGCCACAAAACTATTTTAAACAAGATAACCAGGGCTGGTAGTATTTGCCCTCCTCGTTTACCTCCTTGTGAAGTATAAGGAGGTCACGTGATCAATATTTAGGAGATCACGTGTACGCGCTGTGCTTACTCTGATACTGGATCTTGCTGGTTTGGTGTGTATTTTTCGACACTAATTTGGACCTGTTTCGATGATATCTCGACGCAGGAACCAATAGGAATGGTTATTTTGTAATGGTTTATGATAAGAATCGGATGTCATTGGGAGAAACAATCAAAACCGTATCATATGATCATCAAAGGAGAGCTCCTAAACCAAAGCTCAAGTAGAAACTGTTTGAAAAGTACCTTTAAGGAGAGTTTGTAAAAGGCCTCTCTTATCACATCCTAATTTCTCTTTATTTCTGTTTTCAAATTCTCGTAAATACGAGGATGGTTAGATCTCGCTAGAGTACAGTTTTTTGTTTTCCTGCATGATTAACATCATGATATTGTTTTAAGATACGAATCATACGTTATAACTTCTTAAGAAGGATGATAAAACATTTCACTTCATCTTACAAATGATATGGTTTAAGACACTTCCTAACCCATCACTGGGTCTATTCTCTCCCTTTCTTCTCGCTGTTTCTTCGTGAATATTTCTCTTTTCCGTATTCCTTTTATGTTGCACCTCCATTCTCCCCCCTTATTTTCCTCTTTCACCCCTCTTTTTTTTTCTTTTCCCCTCTAATCAAGCTCAGCGGTCTAGGAATGTTATCTTTATTCTACTTTTTTTGTATGTAGTTATTTCCTTTTTATATATTATGTACTATTATGTATTATGTACTAAGGGCACCCTCGCCCCAAGCTTTTGCTTTTAGAGGTGTGTCCTCCAACTATTATGTACCACATGTATTTATATTATGTCATATTTTCGTTTAAAATATTATTTTGTTCATTTATTACTCTGTGCACTTATATTAAAAGTTGGAAATAAATGTCATTAAATTAAAAATGAATTGAAATGAAATATTTTTTTGAACGTTGTGTTTCCTGAAGAAAAGTTACTCCATAAGTTCTAAAACTGAAAGTTTGTTCAGCGTGTACAGGTAAATGAATACATGATATGTTATGTATGCAAGATGAAATAAAGGTTTTGATTCACTACAGTAGCATGACCCTCCAAAATATCTAGTGCAAATTTCTTCTTCACGCTTAGCATCGAAATCGCATAAACGGGGTACCCTCGCTAGTCATAAGGACCGCTATCCATAACGCGTGACTAAATGAATAGCGGTTTTGTATGAATAGCGGTCCTTCTACATAGCGAGCAAACCATAGACAAATTACCTCGCTATCCATAAGGACTTCCGTTCATAAGGACCACTATTCATAACGCGTGTTAAATGAATAGCGGTTTTCTATGAATAGCGGTCCCTATGAATATCGAGTGGACCCCGTATAAACTAGGGTTCAGCACTGAACATCAAGGAAAGTGAAATGTCAGTCTTTACGGGTTGAGTATGTTAGAGTTATGCTTCTATAATTATTGTTATAATTACCTCTGGTCACGTGACTCCGCTCCATAGGGAATGCTTCATACATATGCATGAATGTAATCAGGGCAATAGCAAATTTGCAATTTCATCGCTGGGACTCGAAAACTCGTACCCATATCATGCATATGGTCGGGTGATGTATCAACTTGACCCAGGGAGATGGGAGTTTCCCTGCTTGACAAATGACACCTCTTAGCAAATTTTAGTTGATAACCTACCGGAAAAGGAATGAAGGGAAGTAGGAAAGAAGTGAGTAAGCAGTGGCGTAGTATAGCGGCACTCGGGAGGAGGGGGAGGGGGGGGGGGGGGCACGTGCCTAAAATTTTCATCAGAATATTTCAAAGCAATTCAAATTTCGAAAATGTTTAGCCACCGTGTATACATAAATCAAATTGTAAATCATAAGAGCTAGCAATAACATTAGGGACAATCTGGAAAGTAGGAATAATATATCCAAAAAGCGACACTTATATTATTTCACAATCTCAGAACTAGCTGATTCATTCCCTTACCTATATTATTAGGCAGTGACAGGCATTGACAACCTTTAAAATTGACAATGGAACAAAATCAGTTCAAGAACTCAATGGATGAAATGTTAGCCTGACAGTATCCTCTATAAGCAAAACATTTCTTGAAGAAACGAAAGCAGTGGGTATTTTTAGGAATGGGTGTCTCAAAGACCTGTATCAGCCCTTTTTTTTTCTTGCTAATATTTTCATAAAATAATTATAGAATTGAGCCATGTTATATACTAAAATTTCAAACATATTTTATCTGTGTAATAAAGAACACATGCAGGAAGTTACATGATCTTTGACCAGCTGCAATTAGCCGACACGACCCTTACAAGCCTTTAAAATTCTCTCTAAATATCTTATCAAGAATCTTCGTTATAGCATACTGCATTTATGTACACATAATGAGAAATTATGTAAAGGCTAAAGGTTTCCTTTCATGTTTAAAGATAAAGTAGAGTTCTGGCCATGCAAGTATATTGTGAAGAAACTTTCTCAAAGCAATCGGGAAAGGTTGACCATGTCTACATAAAAAATTTGTTTTATACTGTGTTGTTCGGAATCATCGAAATAGATGAGAAATTGACCAAAACCGAACATTTATGCCACATGTGTATACAGTCCCATATACCCATTTCTGTGTGCCATTCTTGTGCTTTTCAGTGAGATGGTATCAATTTCTTATCATTTCGATGATTCCAAAATCTCATAGTATACACCAATTCTTATGTAGACATAATCAACCTTTCCCAATCTCTTTTGAGACAGTTTCTTTCACAATGCAATCGCATGAGATCTGGAAATTTCCCGTCATAATCTGACAACATTTGATGAACTTGCTTTCAGGAGAAATGCACCCATGCCACCGATCACGTTTCGTTTGTTTAATAGAAATAACAATGATAAAATGATGATAATAAACCCTAGCTTGTATAGCGAAAAAATGAAAAGAATATCAATAGAAAGACGAAGAAGAAGAGAGAAGAAAAACAGTCATTTGAATAAATAAGAGCATTATAGTTTCTCAGTATTTGTCATTGACTTAAGGACTACTTAATTATAATTTCACCTTCAGTGTCAAGGTCATGGGTTCGAATCTCAGCCCGAAGGTCATGCAATTAGATGCATTTCATTTACAATTGTTTCTCTCGACTTGGGTGTGGCAAATGGAACTCTGGTGCAGGTACGTCTTCAGACATATATTTCTTATTATTTAACATATTTAAAGAAAGTTTAAAACTTCTGAGGATATCATTCTTCTCTTAATCTATATTGTTGCATATTTCATGACATATGGCGTGATCAAGTTTAATCCAGTGATTTGCTAAGATCCATAAATTAAGCGCCAAATGACATTTATATAAGTTCAGTCAAAGTTTTCGTTCCGATGAGTGACTTTTTGAACCCCTAACACGCCCAATGATCTGGGTAAAGAAGTTCACTCTTTTGTCCCCAAAATGATACCGTCAATTTTACACAATTAAACACCCAGGGATTCTCAAAAAGCCAGACAAGATGGAAAAGAGGGAGCAATAAAATTAATGGATACATTTTCCTTTTCTAATCTCATCGAATGTGTGCGTGACACAGTGGTCCTTTCTCAATTCAGAAAGGTGATACGTCGGTTAACAAACTATTTACTCATTTGCTGCAACACAGTGTACTGTATAATTATTTCTTAGACACAGAGCTTTGTTTTATTAAACATGCATGCAATTTGCTGTTTCACAAGAATTTCAAAAGCTCTCCATGGCCAAGAAATTACTTATTGGTATCGCTTTGGTATTTCAATGTTGTAAAAAATCGAATTTGGACACTTTTCATGCCAGTAAGTCCAACTTAGTACCATTTTGAAATTAGATAAAAATCCCCCATTTGGGCATACAAAATTTCCAAAGTTGTGCTATTAAATAAAGCAGGCCTTATATTCTGAAAAGCATTTCATCTTAATAAAGATTATTATTAAAATGTCAATTCAACAGGTGCTCATTATCTCTTAAATTATATTAATTTCAAACGAAATACCTTTTATTTCATTGATGAAATTTTGTAAATTTTACTCTAAATATTTGTAAAATTTTCACCACGGATGTTTAACGACCATTCGACTGAAGGTATCTAAAAGCATCATCTAAGAACCATCCAATCGATAAGAGGTCACTCTCATGTCAAATCGCCTTCCAATTATTGCATCATAATTCTGTAGTTTTCCATATCCATTTCATGATTTTGCAGTTTTCCATTTCATCATGATCATATTTGTGAATCTTGTCCCCATTAACGCCAAAAGGGGCAACATCGATCACTCCAGTAACCAGCTCAGCTGTGAATCTCTGAAAGAAGAGGCAAAGCATAAATACCCAGACTTCGGCCTCGATTGTTCCATTATTCAAACATTTGGTGCAGATATACAAAACAAGTTTATCGATGCGTATATAGACCATGGCAGACCATGGCTGCCTGGATTTCAACGGTTTAGGACATATACGTATATTATGTGCACTGTCTCCATATCTTGTGAAGACGAAGATATATCATAAACTGTAGCCGGGGCGGAGAGGAGGGGAGGGGCAGGGGGTTGTTGCTCCTTCCCACTCTAGCACTTATTTAGAGATATGCGTCCGTACATGCTACGTTTTGTCTTTAATCATGAGTCTATTCCTACTTTAAGCTTCACTTTGTCAAGACATTCGTCTGGGCTTCCGTAAAATAAAGCTTATCAATTAGTGATCGTACGATCGATTGATAGAGTACGATCATTTGATTGAACATAACATTCAATTGCAAAATAATCAATTGCTAACTTATCTTTGTTTTACAGGATCCTAGTCTGCCCCTCCCCTCTTCCAAAGAAAAAAGAAAAAATAAAAAAAGCTGGTTACGCTTATGGAAATGAACGCATGTTATTTTGATAATATAATATCTAAACGTACCGTTCCAAGGGAAATCCTACTTTATGCTCCATTTACATTATGTTCCCGGCGGCCACGGCAGTCACGTTTCAGGCCACCGTGGACAAAACGGGATGGACGTGAGACAACGCGGGGGAACGGTATGAGCAAAAAATGACAGGCCGTGATTGCCGTGGATGCCGGGGAGATTTTTAAACTGTCAAAAGATATGCCACGGCAGTCACGGTGCAGATAAGAAACCTCGTAGGCCGTAGTAAAACGGGGTAAACGCAACAAAACGTGACAGTACGTAATAAGCCGTAACAAAACTTGGAGGCGGCCCGTAGTGGGACGGGAAGCATGTGTATTCCCCGGCATCTCACGGTCCTTTCAAGTTTTGTCACGTTCTGCCGCGTTTAGTGCGCGTTTTGTCACGGTTGCTTCACGGTTGCTGCGCGTTTTGTCCTGTTTTGCCACGTTTTGTCACGGTTCTCACGTCTAGCTAGGGTGTATGGTAGCCGTTTCGTCGCGTTCAATCACGGTGCGTTCCGGCATGTGACGGTTTACGGGCCCGGCGAGGCGCGTTTCGTTCTACTACGGTCTGACACGGCGTGCGCGGTCTGCGAGGGAGTACAGAAAAGCCGGGCCCGGCAGGGGAGCTTCATTCGAGTCTGAGCAATCGACGACGTCGAAGTCTCGGGATACAATGATTGCTACTCTGTGTGTGGGTGTGTGTTTCTGTGTGTGTAATTGGGTTTTTACAGACGTGTATCAAGCAGATTATGATTATTTACGTCTGGGGACCGACCTTTAACGTCACCATCCGAAAGACGTGACTCAGTCTCGAACCTGGGTCAGCTGAATCAGTTTATAACTTCCACTGTTAGCTGGATTACAGGCGCACACCACAACGCCTAGTTGTGGAAGGCCTTCTTTTTATACCGTGGGCACAAACGTGCTCCAAACCTGCCCGGCGTCCACGTTTCATCCGTAGAAAGCCTTGACAGAACGTGAAAAACGTGTCAGACCTTGATCAGAACGTGAGAAACGTGGGAGGGACCTCATCAGAACGTGACGGGCAGGAAGGGAACGTACTGACATCCGTGGTAGACCCCGGGCCGAACCGTAGTGCGCCTTTGAAACCTTTGGGACTCAGCAGCCCCTTCCCCCACAGGCCCGTCACGAATACCGTGACAGACCGTGAGAAAACTTAGCAAGACCTAACAAAACTTGAATACGGAGAAAAAAATGACCAAAATGACACGGCGCACTACGGGCAAAGGGGGCTGCCGTGGCCGCCGTGAACATAATGTAAACGTAGCATTAATGGCAAGTTGCTCTGAAAGAGGAGAAATCAGTAAAGCAGATTGGTGAAAGTTTAAACGAAATCGGATAAGCAATAAGAAAGTTATCAATGTTTGAAAGTTGTAATTACTATACATATGGGAGTTTCAAATTGGCCGAATAGGTATATTGTCACTGTGATGTAGTGGCGGACAACTCCCCCCCCCCCCCCCCCCATTTGCTCCAACACACAAAATGACTAAAATGTCATTTTTTTTCCAAAATGTATTACTCGGTAGGATCTTTTTCTTTCATGAGGACCCATAACAATATGCTATCTACAATATATTTTAAGTACTGCCCCGAGGGTAAAGGCGCTTCGAAGAAAACCGCAAATGAATTATATTTTTGTGTGCGACAAACGGGAGAGTTGTCCGCCAATATGTCACAATCGAATCACCAAATTGCCAATTGAGATTCGCATAGATGTAGTGATCTCATTTTACAAATATTCATAACTTCCTTATCCGATTTCTTTCAAAGTTAACTTTCACCATCCTGTTTTTCTTATTTTCTGCTTTCACACAAATCATCTTATCACCAAGGTGGGATTGCCCTTTAACATTTAATTTTTTAATTTTTTAAAAATTCTCCATAAATCTGTGATTATGATGGAAAAAATATATTTTTGCTCATAAAAAACAAAACAAGCAAACGATAAAAAAGAAAGAAAGACGAGGTTTAGTATGTAACAGAAAAATTCGCTTTTTCGTTTTTCATTGTTTTTCAGTGCGTTTACGTTAATTTTTGATATCCTGACGGTCCTGACCCCAAAACTAAACTAATATAAGATCAGGGCCCCGTTTCACGAAACTTGCTTTCACTGACAATTTACAATAACTGTTATAAGCTACTGAAATCCTTGCATTTGATTGGCTGCGAGCAAATTTGTCAGTAAAACACTTGATGAAACGCCCCCCCCCCCCCCCGGAATGAAGAGCATTTCAAGAAAGATCCTTCTCTTATCGTATCAATGTTTCACTTGATATAGAAATGATGAGAAAGCTTACAAATTAATTCATCTCTCTAATCACTCCATTACGCGCGTTCATTATCTCAAAATACTGCTGACTCTGCAATATTCCATATGGACCTTGGACCTTTAATCATACATAAGGAGTTACAATGATTGCCAACATCTACACCTTATAATAGGAATAGGAGTGGTTTGCTCGAACTGGATCAAAGGTAAATACACCTGAATATTTGTATAATGGTCTGTCTATATATATTCTACTCGTTGAACCCGTTTCCAACTTCATCACCATGATCACCGAGTCTGGGGTACATAGACTATCCTTCCTGAGCGCAAAACCAGTGCAAAATTTTCTAAAAGAATGGGATAATTCTGTGTCGTATACAATTCTACATAGTCCCGACACCGTTACTGGAGAGAAGTGACAAAGTGTGTCAAGTCCAGACAGGTTTGTGGCTTTTGTCAGTAAGCAATACATCAGATGGTCATGGGAGTTTAAAAAAATTAAAAATTCCGTCAGTTAAGTCTGCCGACATGGGTAATGAATTTGCGAATACATAATTTCAGCTTGTAAACATACTTTGATTACCCTAAAACTTAACCCCACCCCCTTCCGTGCTAAGGGAGAGAGAGAGAGAGACAGATAGACAGACAGAGAGAGGGAGACAGAGAGAGAGAGAGACAGAGAGAGAGAGACAGACAGAAGAGAGAGAGAGAGAGAGAGAGACAGAGGGGGGGGGGGGGGGGGAGGGGTCCCTAGGCTCCAATAGTATCACACTCTAACAAAAAGTCGAATTGCATGTATTTTCTTTCTGTTATGTCAATGGTGGGAAAATAATGTCGGACATGTGGCCTCCATCCAAAATGAAAAAGTTCAGAAAAATATTAAGATACTGCTCATGCGTGTTACCAAGGAAACGAAACCACCCGTTGTTTTTATTGTCTTAGTCTTTTATTCTTTTCGGTTTCATCCCACCATTATCTCGTCGCAAGATCATCTCCAGATCATCCTTAGATATGGGATGGATTAAGACCAAAACAAAGACAATCTTATCTGGCTTTCCGCTGACCTCGTTCTTGCTTTTCCGGCATGCATCCAAGACCTTTGAGAAAATGATCTCAATCTTTGGCTTGGTATAGCCTATAGACCTACATGTTACATAGGCTGTTTCCGTGATGCGTCATCTTCAGCGTCACCTTTTTTTTTTTAATTCACCGCCATTGCAACAAAGAAAAAGAAGGGAATTGGCCAGAGTTGAAAAGAAGGAACAACTTTCTCTGAATTCAAATTATAGAGCACAAATACAGAGAAGACAGTGCAAGGACTATCGTCAAAGGCCTATCGATTCTCAGGGAGACTGTCGACCCACTACACCAAAATTTTCGGTCTCGATGTATAGTTGGTCTCGTGAACATTCATTATTTTGGCGAGCCTTTGGTCTCGTGGCATTCATGGGCCTTCAATTTCGAGGGCCTTCGGTCTCGAGGGTCATCGGTCTTGTTGTGGTTGTGTGCCTTCAGTCTCGTGGGCCATTAGTCTTGTAGCACTTGTGGGTATTCAGTCTCATGGGCAATTATTGGTCCCGAGGGTGTTAAGTCTTGTGGTTGTTGTGGTTCTTCAGTCTCGAGGGCCTTTTGGTCAACTGAGTTGTCAGAAAGAAATCTCGATTATTTCATCATTAATCGACACCTCTATTTCCTGACAACGCCCTTACGTTCTGAAACACGCATCCGATCCCTTCATTTCATTAATTACATATTAAAGTAAAAAGATTGAATGTATTCACATACCTAGTAGTGTAGCTGGGGGCATTGGCGTAGATCCGTGCATTCCTTCTTTTCATTATAGGGGGCAGGGGCCGCGGAGCGTTTTTGAAAGTGGGGGGGGGGGGCTGATCTGATTTCACTAATGACAGTTTCGAGCCTTTTTCAGAGATTTTTTTAACGTGTCTACTAAAAAAAGTGGGGGGGGGGGGGCTGCAGCCCCCCGCCCCCCGATTCCACGGCCCATGGGGGGGGGGGGGGTGGCTTTGTTTTCCATGAATGGTCATTCCCCATAAAGGTTCACTTGATAAATGACAGCACTGCTAGTGTGGGGGAAAGCATGATCTTACATCATAACGCTGTCCACATGTAGAGAAAATTGCAAAGAAAACCAAAGCCCTCTGTCGTTCTCGTTCATGAATTAATTGACAAAATTATCGACCACTCTCACCGCATACCAATCAGCCAATCATTCATTAAATAATCGCTCACTGAACTAATCTTCTAGTCAGTCATTCAATCAATCGACTACCAGTCTATAAACCAATCTATCAATCAATAATTCAACAAACTAACCAACCAATTAATCAATCACCCACTCATTAATTACGAAAGATCAATCTTCACAGTTATGTATACCCCGACCCCTATCATGCTCATTACTAAGTCTAGTAATGTTGATTGGTAGAGGTTCTTTTTATCTAGTTATTTTTCCAAATATATATCTACAATCCCCTTCTCTCTCTTTCTCTCGCCATCTCTCTCTCTCTCTCTCTGAATCCGTTTCTCTCAATGTATGTCTCTTCCTTTCAGTCGTACTCTCATAGTTCAGAACTTCAATATATTACAAGAACATGGCACCAGATCCAGGAATATTTCTTTGCATACATAAGAAAAATAGATTTATTACTATTTCATTACAAGATGTGTCATGGACCAAAAAATATGGAAGCGACGAAAAGGCGGAATGGATTAACAGATTTTCACATTTTGGAAAAAACCCACAAAATGTTTGGTACTTTTGAAATTAAAGACAATAGAAATACTCATGGAAATATCCTTGATGAACAAGATTCTTACAAAAAGTATAGACAATGAGAGAAAATAACATATGAACCCAGGTAAACAGTCCAACTTCAGCGAATGACAGAAGATCATTTAAATTTCTTTGTTGAGAAAATAAAAGAAAGATAGAGACAACCACATATGGACAATGTGATGTCATATACAGTGGAAACTTACTATAAACGAGGACCTTGAGACCATGGAAATTACCTTGTTTATATAAAGAATCTCCTTATAATATCAAGGTAAAAAAAAAAAAACACATAAAAGAACATAAAGACCAGGGACCAGGAAAATTACCTTGCTATACCAAGAATCTTGTTATATCGGAGCTCTTTATAGCGAGTTTCCACTGTATTACACTTACATATCAGTGGCTCCAAGAAGAAGAAGAAGAAGAAGAAGAAGAAAAAACCACAATGACTTTGAAATACATAAGGCACAGAGCAGTTTTTGTTTTAACATCTTTGCTCTCCGATTGATATCAGTATAGCTGAAATCATTCAGAGCAAATAACAACTTCAGAAAAAAGGTGTATTGTGTTGCATAGAAATCCTTTTTCCATATGATTACAACAATAACAGATCAAATAACTGCTAACAGCTACCCTTGGAAGACTAGTTCTCCCCATTTTTATCACAACAATAAATTAACAACGTTCTTATATTCGAATGAGGATAAGTAAGATGATCAAGGCATATTGTATACAACAATTCTGAAAGATTTCGGGGACTGCAGCATTGTGATAAATCACGATCAATACAGTATAAAACGTTCACCTTTTCATTGTCGATTGTCGTTTTTAAGTGGTAAAATTAGATATAGTTTTGTCAGACTGATGACATATTTTCTTTAAAAGTTTTCTGGTCGCTTACGGCGTCTCGCTTCGTAGTTTATTAGTTTAGTATACGCTTCAAATAACTTGGGTCATTTACCATGCAAGAAAGATTGTGCACAATGAAATTTTTAACTCCAGTAAACTGCGTTTAAAAACCGTTTCGATAAAATATTGTACACACCAAAAGGCGATTCCCGACATAAATAGGCCTACATTCTAACCATGAAAGAAGAAGTGATTTATGATTAAACAAATCGAAATACATTTCCGAAAGATTTAAATAACAAGTAATATGGCATTGTTGGTAATTTTTACGGTTTGTGATTTACCCTTTAATGGAATTTTTCCGACAGGTATAGAACATAGATTTCAAATTTCCTCCTTCAGTTCATATCGCAGCGGTCGAGATGAAAGAGGAACCAAAAGTTATTTCCTTTTCCTTTCAAATTGAGTGAAATAAACCGTTCCTTTAACTCCTTCTGGTCACGTGTCCCTCATAACACATCATTATCCAATTAACCTTGGAATATTTGAATAAATACGTAGTTGACCACAACACCTGGAAGGAAAAAGTATAAAACTCCATGCAATAAACTGTCTTAACACAGAAAAAATGTGACCCCCCTGCTAGGCCGGGAATTTACACTGTAAGTCTGTTTATGAGAGGAAGTCGTACTGTTAAATTTACATTCAATTTGTTCATAATAAGTTAATAACGAAAAGGTTACATAGATTGCTTGACTTGAGAATTACTCGATTCGAAACGTGTTTTCCACTTAAAATAATTTTGAATGGCGAAAATTCTGTGTACATGCATAAATTATTTCGCTCCGTTGATTTGAATGTACTCCGAAAATTTTACTCTCGATACATCCCAAACTTCTTATGTGCTCAAAAACACATATCAACATTCTCATAGGTTTGGGTTAACCTTAGGTTTGAACTTTCTCTGTTGCAATGAAGATATACCAAAAAATTATCCCATACATCAATAATTTGATCATGTAATTGAGGTCGACAGAAGTTGTCACGGTCAACTTCTGACCGCCGACGAAAGAAATAAGAAGACAAACACAAATGTCTAAATTGAACTTCTACTAGTGTCAGTAGATCATAACTCTAGAAGAAAACATTCCCCCTTGCGCTAAACAATGCCATTCTCCCACCCAAACGACAGAGAACAGTTGGTTCGCATTTCTGCGACACCGAAGCCCTAATCTAATTTGTCAGAAGTTGGAGCGATTTGACCTTTGTCAGCGGGTCACGCGGAGCCGCTGACCAATCAGAGCAGCGCTTAGTCTTAGGTCGTTACAGCTGAGCAACATGATGGGCGATAGACCTTGGGAACCACCATAGACGGTGGTAAAGAAAGAAAAAAAGAAGTGGAAATGATTGAAGATGGAGATGCCCCTAGACGCCCATGAATAGTCATAAAATAAAGTCATAACTGTTTGAAGGAAATCCCTTTAGAAAATAACGATTGCATGACTACAATGAAACAATATCTGGTATGGATTTCTTCTCTCTCGACAATTTCAAAACCCATCGTAATCTTGAGAAAGGGTGTGGAAGAATATTTGTTCGAATAGACCTTGTCTCGACGTAAGAACATGCAATATAACGGCATATAGCTGTACATGTACAACAGTTTGATAAATATTTGTTATTTCATAATCATGTGACAAAGTGTAAAATTCTCAACCATTACAAAGTAAGTGTCTCTGTCAAACCAAGGAGGTGCTGCCTTGGTCAAACACTGATCTACACCAGTGCAGCAGAACGGCAGATCTTCATTTCATTGATTAACACAAGGAGGTACTACAGGCACCTCCTTGATTATCCAAAGATTCAAAACTTCATACAAAACTGATCACATTTAATTGTAACAACCTCCTTTTTCTGAAGTAACCTTTTCAAGTGAGAGATAAACGGTAACAAAACTGATTTCTATGAAATGAAAAACTCGTTTAAAAAAAAGTCATAATTGAAGTTTGAACGCTGAGCGCCCTGGGCGCGACAAAACTCAAAAAAGGCAACTTGACACCTCTCTTTCGTCATAATTCCTTTATAATTCCTAAAACCTCACAGTCCAATTGCTTACATTTTCCTGTGTCGTATACAATCAAAACCTGGGTTAAATAGTGGGCAATCTCCCAATTGATTGTACACCGTGAATAATGTATTTTCCTCGTGAGAATTCGAGAAACGTCTGAACTCGGAAGCAATAGGGAAGTTCACAGGGACACACTAAACCACGTCCAACTCTCGATACCATGGCGAAGAGTATAAAAGGGAGGAATTCGATAAGATTGATCGCCCCTGTTTGATAACAATACAACTAGCCAGGGATTTACATCATTTTGTTCACCAAGAGATCATTCTCAGTTCATGTGTTTCTTCTTATATATAGTACTGATAAATCATTTAAACAGACCCTTTCCCCCTCTATCTATCGAGTGATGTCATACTCAAAAATAGCAGCCCAGCTCTGGCACGCCGGCATAGAACCCATCACACAAAAATATTGTTAGAATGACTAAAATACGTTGTACAAAACAGACTGTAACCCTCCTCTCACTGAAAAATAAAACTTTTGAAACTGTACAATTCCACTTCCGGAATAGCCATAAATTTCTTTCATAAATCTTTACAAAATCTTTCATAATGCATAACTCAATACCATTAAACATAAACTTGACTAACCTACAAAAAATAGAAAACTATATATAATTTGTTTGTCAGCTAGTAAGTTAAGCAACACAAAACCACGATCTAATATCTACTTGCAACTCTGGAATAAGCTCGAAAGTAAAAACATCAACAATAAAATCAACATCTAGATATACAAAAACCGAAACATTCTCAACTTCTTCAACAAATGCAAGAAAGCAAAATCATATCTTTTAAACTAGAAAACACCCATCATCTTAACTGTATTTCCATTCTCAAATTTAAAAAATAAAACATTCCTTAATTAATTATCTTCTATAAACCTATTTGGTCGTTGTAGTTTTTTTTCACTGCGACACTCAAAACGGTTCTTAAAAGTTTATCAGATCACTGAGTTTTAAATTGAAAGGGAAATATAGTGCAATTCTCCAAATGTTTCAAAGAGAATGTAGTAAAATGTTACATGTATACTTAATAACGTTCTCAAATCAGTTTTCCAATCCGCGTACATTATAACCAGGGAAATGAACTTTAGTTACATTTCCCTGTTATAACCCTCTAAAAGTTAGTTTAGTATTTAGTCTTGGAAACTTTGACCCTAGCTAATATCCCTTGTGCATATAAAAGCATTAGCAAACTCAAAGATATTTGCAAAGATTGCGTCTACCCACTTCAGAAGTTTTTACGTGAACAAACCTATTGAGGCTATTTGTTTATTGCAGTATTTATATCGGTGATATGAAAATAAAGTATTTAATTCATTTTGTAAATCACACAAACTTGGCCGAATGGGACGTCTGAAACTAGATTTTGCAGTTTTCAATTATCTCATGATAATATATATGCTTTGATTTCTTTCGTTATTATCAACATTAACGAAATTACATTTTAAAAAATTGGCAAATTGACAAAATATTTATTCAGTATGATTTTTTTTATATCACCTTTATAATACCTGCAACTGCACGAGTGTCAGAATTGGAAGGAGACGTGGAACTTTCAATCTAAAATGCATCCAAAAGATTTTTTTTCAAAAATTATTCACGATACTCAAGTGCTAAAATGCTAATATTAACAAACGCATTATTTTCATTAATTTGTTGAGAACAAAATCCGAAGAAAGAGATTGTTACAAACCCAGGAATTCTCAGGGCTATATCTACATCATATGATCTTACTCTTTCATTGTTATTCATGAACCATTTCAGATCGAAGCTGATCGAATCCCGATTTTGTACCTTGCTCCCGCCTCAATGACAGAGGGACGAGAGCAATCCGGATATTTCTGGCATACGCCAAGGTTTTGTTTGTATTTCGACAATCGAACTGTGTTGATCTAGCTATCACTTTGAAGCTCTCTCTACCATATCTGACCTTATACGTCGACTTAACTCCCTATATACATAGATAAAACGAAGGCACGTTGGTTGAGTATGGAAATACTCAAACAATTTGGGAAAACATATTCATATAGCAGGAGCCAACAAAATTGTCTTGTCAAAATACAAACAATATCCAAGCACTTTAACTCTCCCTTTTCATAGCTTTCCCTTCGAATGAAAAACTTTCTCTTGGACTAAAATAATCTACAAATCAAAAGTTGAATTTAGCTCGACCCTAACACGGAACAATAATCACATAGATTGGTGAATGGTTATTATCAGGTATTTTAAAAATCCATTTCAATGTACTGGCAAGGAGCACAAACCCTTCAGCAGTATAAATGTCTTGAAAAGTAATATCAACCAAGCACGTAGTGGATTTCATGTGTGAAACAGATTGGTTCAATATTGGAGTCGCGTGGATTACACTTGATATTGAAAAATCCCCCTCTCTGAGCCTTCTGACAAAACAAGAAGGGTTCATCTAGCCTCAGAACACCAAACATGGAAAGTGATTTAGGGAGGAATGTAGCTTTTTTCCAGTAGATTTTTACCCCGTAAATGGAAGAGTGGTGGACGGGATAGATATATAACAGGTGTCTCCATAGTTACAAGCACTTAGGTATGGAATGCATGTGACTCAGCCACATATCATGGTTTGAGAACATGGGATTATTTTCTGTTATCAACCTGTTACGTACCAAGAGAAAAGTGAACATTTTAAAGTCTGAACGACCTCAGGCTCAGCACAATTATTGTAAGGTGTGTAAACATTCAGAACTCGTCACCGCCCTATCTTCAATTTCAATCACATCTCAATATTACAATATTAGAAGCATAAAAAAAAATCAAATTTTGTGGCATACATGATTCACGTACTATTGACAATAAACTTTTTAGTATTTATACCTTCAACAAGATTTTTTTTTTCAAGAAATAATTTCTCTCCATTCAGTTGTTAATTGTTTATGTATTGTGTCTTTTACTCAAGTGTTACTGGATTCTGAGTTGGTATCACAAACAAACAAACTGTTAAATTGAAATAATTTGTGGTCACAGGTAAAACTCAGCGGAGTCGGGACTCTGAGGGACTACCGCCCCCTGCATGCTTGCTCGGAAGTTCTCAAGCTGCCTGCGGTAGTGGTCGCGCTCTTGGGTGGCGATGGACAGCTGACTTTTCAATCTCGACAGCTCTGTTCTCAGGTACAGCTGCTCGTTCTCCAGATCGAGACGCTGCTTGAGGCGCTTCGTCCGACAGCTCTGCGCGTAGCCACGGTTCTTCAGCGTGCGTCGCTTCTGCTTCAACCGAACGACGTCGTCTTTTCGGTAGCCTCGTAGTCGTCGATTGAGTTCCCGCACGCTGAGGTGAACGAGCTCCTCGTCGGTGAATATATTAAAAATGTCCTCCTTAGGTATATCCAGCATATCAGCATCGCCGCCGATGCTGCTTCCACTCGTACTATCGCGATCACTATCATCATTCTCGTCATCGCTATCATCGTCTTCGTCGTCGTCGTCGTCACTTTCATTGATAGAACCCATACGCATTTTGATAGGTTCTCTTTTTGGCAACGGAGTCTTTACCTTTCTGTTTCGAGTTTTAGGCTTTTTATTGTCCGTGGGCACCCAGTGTATTTCGAGTGGTTTGAGTTCAACTGGGCTGGGTGGCACACTGTTAGCAAGGCAAGGCGAGATGGGCATGACACCAGGCATGCTGGACATGTTGGACATGTTGGTGGTGGTGGCGGTCGCTGCTGACGCGCTCGGGCAAGGTGGCTGGACAAGTTCGACCATAGGAGCCATGGTGTTCGTGTAGTTATCGGGCGAGCATAACCCTGATGAAGGTAGCTTGGAATTCCAGTCATCACTACTCGTGCTGCTTATACTACTGCTACTGCTCATGCTACGCGGGCCATGGGCCTGGCTATGCTGGATGATGAACTCCTGTTCAGCTGGTCCCAACTCGGGATACGTCGAGCACCTCTGAAGCTGCCCCTGAGCTTGGGCGAGCGTGAACACCTCACACATGGTTTGGTCACCGTCACAGTCCATATCGGGTTCACGTTTCAGTGCTGCTCCAAGCTGCCAAAGGCTCAAGTCAAAGTTTCTGATATATTCCATAGCTAAGGCATCGACATCGTTAAAGGTACCGCAACCGTCGGCGGACTCCGCCATTGCGTTCCGATTGGCAGCCAGATCAGTCCTTCACAGTTATCAAAACAAATCACTGTCAAACTATGCAAACGGCGTTTTAGAAAACTCCGTGAGATGACCGTTCACTAAAAAAATCTCAGCAACAATCGGTTCTCAATTCCAAACTTCAAATCTGAGTAAATATTATCGAAAAGGAGGCGTTGAGTGGGTATGTCAACAGAGGACTTGAACCGATTGTCCAGCTTCAATCCACGTACGTGCTGTGTAGCTTTGGAAGATAAACATCGAGGTACGCCTCCAACAGGGAGATGTGATCAGCTGGAACTTCACTGAAAGAAGTAACAAGTTTCACATCGTTCTCCTAAATATCTAAGTTGAATTGAAATTGAAGTGTCTCTCCGCAAGTGTCCTCCTCCCACAGAATGATGGAGTATTAGGACTAGTCCAGTAAACTTGCAAAGCTGGAATGAAGTTGTTGATTGTCAACACCCCTCCTCACTCTCGTCGAGTTTGCTCCCACCCCAGATGGTGGCTGCATGTGTTGTGAAGACGATAACAGGTCCCTGAGCTATAGTGCACAGTGCAGTGGAGACGGGGTGCACGCGCGCACATCTACAAACATCCAACCACTTTTCTAGTATTTTATTACTGGAGCTCGACTGATGAAATCCCCCTGAGGCTTAGCGGTGGTTTTAACGGCCCGTGTAACGGATCACTACTGCTAGAGCACAACCGCCCGCCTACCGGCCTGAAGATTCACTCAGGTCTTGGAGCATATACACGTACACACAGAGAACGTAACAGGTACTGATATTACTCACACAAACCACGCACCTGGTGGTGGAAGTCGCAGGTGGCGTGATAAGCCCCGCCCCTTTTGCTCAGCCTATCACGCGTTTCCTCGAAGCAGACTTTTGACCAATCAGAAACATATTTTCGATCTAACATTTGAGACGGATTGGGGCGAGCTAGAGCCATTATAATTTTGGAAGATTGTCTTCTTTCGGATGCATTTTTAGACCCCAGTCCCAGAATTGTTATGTTTCATAATTTGTTTATCTTGAATTATTTCTTTAATTTGCTTTGAAAAATACTTACTGACCCAGTATTTTAGTTTGGTTCGTATGCTTATTTTATCTAAGTATAATTATGGTTCTCAAGTTCCATCACATTGTCGCCCCAACGGCCTCCAAGATATGGGCCATAGATAGATAAATAATTATGACAATGAATTCTCTAGGTAAAAACCATGGATACTATTACTGCCGAGTACTAACAGTACATGTACATCCATACTAAGCAAATCACTTTATAACGACTACATGGGGTTAATGAAATTCATTTCTGTGTTGGACATCGTAAACCAAGGGCGTTATAATGAAACTGATTGAAATTGACAGGGATTCACCGTGCCAAAGGAAGTTAGAAATATGGGAGCAACCTTTATCATTTTATATGATTTTAAATGTATTTATCGCATTTCACTTCCGATGGCATCGGGGAACCAGGGAAATGTTACCTTTAAATTTCCCTGGTAGAA
Source organism: Heliocidaris tuberculata (assembly GCA_025618425.1). NCBI lineage: Eukaryota > Metazoa > Echinodermata > Echinoidea > Camarodonta > Echinometridae > Heliocidaris > Heliocidaris tuberculata. Next base: position 2,568,064 of record CM046845.1, read on the forward strand.
CTACCAACAGTGTAGAATGCCAAATATTTATTTTCTACGAAAAATATAAACAATCAGAAATGAAGAATATGTTAATTATGCGTCAAAGTCTAGGATAAAACACTGAAGTGTATATAGAGCATGCACTGGAGTTTACATCGTTCTCTTGAGTAACAAGAACGGCAATCATATCCAAGTCATTTTATTCAAGATAAACATCCAAACCGCAAACCAGCTGAAAACCACAGCGGCCTGGTCACTCTGTCTGTGACCCCGAACTAACGGGAGACCGCGACGTGACAGCTCCGTTGCTGTATGGAAATCACACGATTTACAGGTTTACCGTTCTCAGTTGAGAAATCGCCACGCTTTGACACAGATGGCGCTCTATAACTGAGGCTATGGAAGCTATCAAAGAGATTCAAAGACTCCTCAGAATCTTGATACTGTGTTCTGATATTATAATACTCAAGTAAATGTGGTAGTTAGGTAATCATGTCTATTGATAGATGTATAATCACGTTCAAAATAAAGGTTGTAATATCAGTTAATTTGTGGATTGGATTGCATACAATGAAATAAATGGACTGGTATCACAGAGACAATTAAGTCTTTTTTTGTATGGGTTATAATTTTTTAAAATATACATGTAGATTCAATTCCCTGCAGATTCCACAGTATAATAGAATTTTTCCACATAGGACTAATAGTATTATGTTTGAAGTCAAATGACAGCATGTTTTGTAAAGAATGTATTCACCGGAACATCGTCAAAATAATGTAGATATGCCATTAATTGTTATCACCTTGGACAATAGATGAACAGACCATCTGTATCAGTTCGTTCTTCGGGGCCCCGTTTCATAAAACTTGTCATCAATGACAAGTTGCAATAACTGTTATAAGCTACTGAAATCCTTGCATCTGATTGGCTGAGAGCAAATTTGTCAGTAAAAGTCACATTACATCATTTGTCAGTAAAAAAAAAAAAAAAAAAAAGGGCATCACCAAGCCTGCCATCTGTCGACTAGCTAGAAGGCGTGGCGTCAAGAAGATCTCTGGTCTTATTTTGATGAAACGCCCCCCCCCCCCCCCTGGAAGCAAACTATACAATTAGGATACTATATCTCAGTTTTAATATTTTGTATGGTTCGGGAGCCAAGCCTCCCAGTATAGTTGTGTTTCAATTCCTTGAACGTATGACTCAACGAAAGTTTCCTTTTATATTCGATGAATATGGAAGGCACTAGAAAACATTTGTCCCCTTGCAAGTTGAAAGAAATCATTTGATCTGCAGGAGAGATGAAGAAAGGTGCATAATATTTCACCAAAACTATTTCCTTGAACCCCTGCCTAAAACCCATACTACGTACGGTAATGAAAAACAATTTCCCGATTTTTCCAGAAATCTAGTGTAAACATCCATTCAATTATGCAAGGATTTTTTATTTCTAATGCTGGCCATCGGATGAGGTTTTCTGAGAACACCTATCGTATTTTCACAATCTGTACCCCATCAGGCAGGAGTCGCAAGCGGGAAATGACGATTACATAAGATTGGAGAGATAAGAGAAAGAAAGAAAAAAACACCAACTGATAACAGTGACAACAGTCATTCAGTGCCAAAGGTCTAAAGTTCAGTTGACAAGCCGTTCTAGAGCATGTCATGGAGGAACCTTCCAGCCAAGGAGGTCTGTAATAACCCTTGTTGAAACAAACAGGTTGAAAATGGACCGTGTACTTCTTATTTTGTACAGATATATTAACCGTTTGATACAGAATGACATACTTCCAGTCGACTCTTAGATTGGTAGAAACCCCGCAAATACTGAAGTGATTGAGCTGTGATTGGGACGTCCCTTTCCCATTTCCTTTCCTTTCTTCTGGGGGGGGGGGGGGGGGAGGGGTGGTATTTAGCATTGAGCATTGATTCATAACATAAACGTTGGCCAACCCATTCAACCTTTGAACATGACAATCATTGTAAATTGCAATTTTTCAATTTTCAATCAGTTTCTCATAGTAAAATGTTAATTCCACATTCAATTTACTATATCCACTTGAAGATCTTAATAAACCGACACCCCAAAAAGGCCCTCATAACATCTTCAAATGAGCAGAATTAACTATTAAATCCACCTACCAATCAATCAATCAATCAATTAAGTAATCAATCATAAATCAAGCCATCAGGTTAACTAGTCAATCATGCAATCAATCAACTGATCAACTAAACAGCCAGAAAACCAATCAATTACTAACTCACTCAATCACTCAACCAATCAGCATTAATTCAATCCTTACATCTGTAAGCTGAATACTTCAAAACAACTGATTCATGTCAGTTATAAATGAAACAGCTAGTCCACACAAGGAAATGACAATGATAAAACTGGTCAAATTTCAAATGATGAAAAATATCTTTATAATCTTTCAACATACATTAGTTGTTTAGTCTGGCAAGATACGAGTACAACTTTTTGTTGATGCACTTCTTTGATAAAGACAAAATAATGTACCTTTACAACTGATATAATAGTTGGCTTACTTTCCTTATTTGGAATCATAAAAGGTAGGCCTGTAATATTACTAATACTCTTGTCTAAATGCTGTTTACTGTTGTTATTCCATATCTGATTTGGGAAAAGTTCCCAGTACACATTCGAGAACAACTACCTAATTGCTAAACGAACATTACTATGACCTCTTAATAATCCATATATACTTCCTTAGGCAAAACAATATGGTGTAAAAATTGCCTGTTAGTCTTTTTTTTTTCTTTTTAAATATTATTTGCGATCATGTCAAGACAAAGAAAAATACATGGAATAATAAAATACACTAAAACAAATATTCATGCAACAAAGGGACCTACAAAAATGGTTATGAAAGCAACGATAAAATAGATGCAAGCTGCTCCGAAATTCCCCCACATATTCTGTGACCCATACAACCACTGACTGGCAACTTTCCAAATCATCCATTCAAAAGAAGGAGTTTCGCTATTTCTCATTGATCCTATGTAACCTCAAAAACCGTTACATCCCAAATGAACTTAGGACTTGAAAGTATTTTTTCCTTCTTCTAAGTAAGTAATTTCCTATGGCCACACTGCCCAATAAATCATTCATTGTATCTTATGCAGTATATATGCTGACTTCAGAGTTGAATAGCAGTATAAATTGAAAGACAACTCTTCTTGAAAGCATTTTGCCACAATAAAATGTGAGAATTGCAAATAAATGTTGGATACTTAATGTGTTTTCTTCACTAGCAGGTATTTTTTCAGGTAAGCATGCACTAAAGAAGCAAAGACATGACAGACATCCAATATAATAGATCCAGCTTTTTTCTTTACATCGTCACTGCAAAAGGCAGCTTTGTGAATTGAAATGTCAGAGTTTCTATGGAAGACAAAGTGATGCAAAAATTGAAGTACATGATAGGTGCAACAAATGAGAAACTTTTTATGAATTGTACATTGGGAATGAAGAAAAAAATAGAAGTTCTGACGGAGAAAAACGACATCCACCTGACCCACTCTTCTGAATGTCATTGAAATGCGATGCTGTTATGGCATGTCCAGTGAGGCTCACTTTGCATCAAAATTTAAGACATCTTCAGACAATCAAATACAAAATTGTAGCCAGTGGAATGAATGACAGAGCTATTTTCAAAATTTTAAATAAAAAATCTTGGACTAAAGAAAGACCAGACAATAAAATAAAGAATGTTTTTGACCCAGATAAAATGGCCAGGTCGCCCAGATCCAGGGTTGCCCGACAGGGGACTAGTACCAGGGATCATTTTATGACAGCAAACAAAATCATTCACTGGGCAGCAAGGTCTGAACAGATGCTTGGGCAAAGGCTCATAAATACATGCACCTGCCCCCAAAGTTAAGTACCTCTTTCAAGGGTTTCGTAGGCAGGAGCATGACTTCAAAATACCAGTATGGATCGAGATGTAAGCTGATTTAAAGACCGCTGCTGGATTGATGCTTTATTTTTCCGGTTAGATGTTGTTTATTTCTTGTTGGTAATCTCTACGTTGTAGCAATATGGTCAGATTCTGTTTTGTTTTGTTTTTCTTTTGAACTGTTTTTTTTTTTGGGGGGGGGGGGCCAGATTGCCTGATTGGTCATATCCCTATAACACAATGGACAGAGCCTTCATGGAAAGGACATGTAACCTCACTTTTACTTTCTCTTGAGATTTATGAGAATTCCTCCAGTGATATTATTTTTGAATTATTTCTTCCAGAAAATTATCTCAGTGGTTTCAAGAATAGATCCTGATTTGACAATTAGCTCTGAAAGTAGTCTAGTTCTGGACGTTTGTAATTATTTTATCCGTAAAACCCCGTGCACCCAGCATAGAACCAACTCCTTGGTAGAACCAGGGAGGTGGAAGGGAGATGGTGCAAAGTGCACTTATTCACTCTCCCTAACATCGGGGAAGGTGAATTTGTGGGGAGAGTGAATCAGTGGACTTCGCACCGTTCTACGCTGGGTGCACACGCACGGGTTTGTAGCTTCATTGTTTTACGGACAAAATGATTAAAAACATCCAAAACTAGACTACTCTGAAAGTGGACAGTCATTTCGTCTTACCTATCATTCAATCATTATGAAGTCTCATCTCTACAAATGATAAATGTGGAAATCTTTGTAACTCTAGTTTCAGTTGTATCTCAAGATCTCAATTTTAAAACCATTCACATAAAAAGAGTCTTGCAAGACCCATGTGAACTTTCCTTGTAATGTGACTTTTTATCAATATGAAGAAGAGGCAGATGGGGGCAAAGATGAGGTTTATGAAGAAGGATGATGATGCTGGTGGTGGCGCAACTAGTGTTGGTGGTGGTGTGATGGGGATATAATGATTTTGAAGAGAAAGGCCTGGTGACGATGATGATGATAATGGCAAGAAACATTTCTAACAATACAAGAAAAATACTTTTTCATGCTGCAGATGAAAGCCTAAAATATTTCGGAATCACTGGAAAAAAATTTGGCAGTGAAGAACTGATTATAAAAAAAAATCACTGCTATCAAAACTTGTAACCATAGCAGTATTTTATCCTAATCCTACAAAAACAAAGTAAATGTAAATGAGAATGACAAATAATGAAAACAACAGTCTTGACCATGTGTCTGTTTAGCAATAATTCATGATAAGCAGTGTGTCCGTCTCCAACCAAAAGATATCAAATGATCATGTGAAAATATGATTAACCCCCAAAAGGCCTAACAAATAAGGGAAAAAAGGGCATCTGCTATTTTGAAGCATGCATTAAACTATCCTTTTCACATCAGAATGTAACTTAATTTTCACCCCAGTCGCAAAATGACAAATCAAGAAATGGTTGACTTGATGATGAAGAAAGCAAGCTTAATTCCTTTACCATCCCGTCCGTATTCTTGAGTCACGTTCTTCCTCCCTCCACAATGGGGCCACATTGGAGAGGAATGTCTGGCAATGAACTTAAGAAATCAACCTGTAACAGGCACTCCTGAGTGACGGGACTTTGCCATCGTAGTCTTTTGTATGGATTAACTGACAATAATAAGCTTTCCTGAATATGAAAGATTATAATTACCGGTAGTTAAAGATTATAACTAGTGTTATCAAGCTCTTTAATGTATCAAAATCAGTCTAAGGGTGCATACTTCATCTACATGTATCTTGATATCAAGACCTTTCATGGCTTTACCAAGGTCAAAGGTCACTCCAATCCCTGGTTCTAAACCAACATCCTCTCTGGTTCCCAAACTCTTAAGATGCACTCTCTGGAGAGGAAGCAGAGGTTGTGAACTCTGCCCAGTCTGAAGAGGGGTGAGCGTCCTCTTCCTTCGAAGAGCATCCCGTTGCCATGGAAACTGAAGGCTTTAGCAGGGATGAGCTGGAGGTACTGCTGTCTCTGCCCTGGCCTTGTTGGGATGTGGAGGCTCCCATGGACGGAGCAAAGAGGGGGCGAATCTTCAAGGTCGGCCGTCCACCTGTTGGACGCAGAACAGAAAAACAGATGGGGATGCTGTTCAGATCGTTTAACTTTATCGCAAAACCAAAATGTCTTGACAAATATTTACACATCACTCATAACTTGAGAATATATGTTTAAATTTGGATGAACAAAACTGGCATGTGACTTACACTTTTAAATCTAAAAGGACAAAGCCTATTCACTCTCACAGGAGTGCTAATCAGATTTGTAGTTTCCTAATACATCGTTTGTATAAGTATAACTTTCTGTAGTGTGAACAGATTATACGTATCATAAGAGTGAAGGCATACATGGAAAGATGAATGGTAATAGCACGTAGAACCAAGGTATTTTGGAAATTAAACAAGACAGAACAACCAAAGAATGTACAACTGACGGAGGCTTACAGATATCATATATGGTATGTACATGTAGGCTATGGATAGAAAACACTCTTCAAATCTCTATTCTTATCTCTCTCTCTCTCTCAAAAAATAATAAATTGATGGAGGTAGGCAGCTATATTATGCAATCAAGAGACAGCAAAATAAAGCATAACAACAGATAATGATTCGATTTGAAAATTTTAAACATGCATTTATTTTTCTTGGCTTGAGAATCAGGGCATCTTCCTCATCATTAGAAGACAAATTTAAAGGGCAATTCAATCTTGGTATAAGATGATTTGTGTGAAAGTAGAAAAAGAAGAAAAACAGGAAGGTGAAAGTTTGAAAGAAATCAGACAAGAAATAAGAGAGTTATGGATGTTTGAAAAATGAGATCACTATAGCTATGCGAATCTCAAATTAGCAGTTCAGTGAGTCGATTGTGACATACTTGTACACAAAAAAAATTATTTTGTGGGCAGTACTCAAAATATATTAAAGATAGCATTGTAATAGGTCCTCATGAAAGAAAAAGATCACACTGAGTAATACATTTTGAAAAAATGACATTTTAGTGTAGTCATTTTGTGTGTGGGAGCAAATGGGGGAGTTGTCTGCAACTACATCACAGTGACATACCTATTCGGCCAATTTGAAATTCCCATATGTACAGTGATTACAACTTTCAAAAATTCATAACTTTCTTATTGCTTGTCCGATTTCGTTCAAACTTTCACCAATCTGCTTCTCTGATTTTTCCTCTTTCTTTCACAGCAACTTGCCATTAAGGTTGGATTTCCCTTTAAATATAAAGTAGAGTTCTGGTCATGCAATTACATTGTGAAAGAAACTGTCTCAAAGGAATTGGGAAAGGTTGACCATGTCTACATAAGAATTGTTTTATACTTATGTTGTTTTGGAATCATCAAAATAGATAAGGAATTGACCCAATCTGACTGAAAAGCACATGTACTGCACACAGAAATGGGTACATGGGACTACACACACAAGTGGCATGAATGTTTGGCAGGACATTTCAGCTATTTCTAGTCGTATTTCAAATATAAGAGTATTTATGAGCAATCATTTTCAGGGGATGTTTCTACTATGATGTTCTTCCAAACTGACATAAAAGGAATGAAAAAGCTCACAAATTATTTTTCACCTTTTCCAGAACTCAAGATTCCCTTTAAAGAGAGAAGAAAGAAGAGAAGAAAAGTGAGTGAAGAGAATGTGGGACAATTTGTCAACTGTTGTTGTACATGGAAAATCATTCAATTGTCTCGTGTTTGACAATGTTATCTCCTCTTATTATGGGTAAAAAATGTACAAAAATTATTTTTGAGGATTTATTTTGACAATGGATCTCAAAAGGGACGCAAGAGGTACATCTACATGAATAGGTGCATAATTCATAATGGCATGCATATGTTTATTTATGGAAAAAAAAATACAAACAATTGGGTGACACTTGCAATTATCAAATTCTCCCCATCTGGATAATTTTCTTATTGAAATAAATTCATGCAATGTATGGAAGCTTTGAGGTTACATCATACTTGTATAAAAGGCCTAAATCAAAGGAATAAAAAGGAAAACATCTTTGGCTTAGAAAGCAGAATATAGAATCTCAACTCTCAAGATATCTGGGTCTCCAGACTTCATCATTTGTAGAATGATACAGCTTTGGCAGATGGTGTTCTGAATAAATCGGAACATAGACACACTTGACAAATAGCTATATTTATGACAACAAAAAGTTGGATTGTTTTCCCCATGCTTGCCCTCCATGCATGAATCAAAGACTGCTATCTTTTGTTATTTTCAGGTTCCTATGAAGGGAGCTAAACTTTATGTTTCGCTTGTAGTTTCAAAACTTAAGTTAAGTTGTAGTTGTCTTGTAGTTTCAGACCATATGAACGGACTCGTAGTTTCGAAACTTGAAGTTTACTTGTAGTTCTAGAATCACAAGCGAGCTCGTGGTTAACGCTGAAACCACGAGCAGCTGAGGGTCCTCTGTCGCAGTTTCGGACCATGTGAACGGAATAAACTTTAAGTTTCGCAAGCTTGTACTTAACGATGACCTCTCTGTTCATGTTAAACTTCCGGGTCATACCCTTCGCACGAATTATGAACACTGGATCTGTATGCGTACTGTACACACAATTGGTTTCTACTTCCGGTGTTAACAACACGATCGCTTGGCTTGTAGTTTCAGAACAACGAGCATCGTTGTTTCGGGCACGTGTGAACCCTCGTCGTGGTTAGTGAGTCGTTGTGTCGTTAACTTAAAGTTTCGCTATCTTAAAGTTTTGAAACCACAAGTCCCGTATGAATGTAGCTAATATGATTGCAGGGCCCTCAGGGACAACAGTATACTGTCAAACTAGAAACTTTCGAAACATAAACTTTCACAAATTGTTAATCGCAGCCAATTTTGAGCAAGAAACTTTCGCGAATTGCAGTAATTTTATGTTGTTTCAATTGCGATTTTATTATTTTGCGGCATGAAACTTTTGCGAATCTCGACCACTCGCAAAATTTGTGAAAGTTTCATGTACGCGAAAATTTATGGTTTTACAGTAGTGATGAGGCTACCCTGGGTAAACAAGACATATTATTATTATTGTTATTATTAGAGGAAATCCTTTTTTATATAGAAATTATGAGTAAATATACTCTGGTACTTGTTTTAGGTCAAAATTTTCATAAAGCTGACTTACGCACGATTTCATAAGATACACAAAATATCAAATGGGTATTGCATTGTACATGTATTGCATGAGAAATTGTATATGAATTATTCAAGTAAAAGTCTTTGTATTGAATATATTTTGATATATAGGCTTGTATATATTTCATATTTGGTAATTAAAGAAGTTATAGAAACAGCTGGCTAATAATGCATCTTTCCTTTCTATCCAGAATGTGAAAACAGGAAGAAAAGTTTTCTCTTGACCGTATACTGTAAAACTGGAAACTTTTGCAACATAAAACTTTCACAAACTGTTAATGACAGCCAATTTTGCAGCAAGAAACTTTAGCGAATTTCAATAATCTTATGTTGTTTCAATTGTGATAGTATATGATTATTATGAATCTTTTGCGAACCTCGACCACTCCTGAAATGCACAAAAGTTTCACACATGCAAACATTTCTGGTTTTGCAGTAGTTTCGAGACACAAAGCATAATGTTCAGACAAGAAAAAAATTTCAATACTTATCATACAGCTATACGGTTTTCATTTTTTGATAGTCTAATATGCTTTTCACACTTGCAAAATTTTGCTTAGCCCTGTAGCAACGGTGGGGCTAAATTCTCGTTTAGCCCCACTGATAGTATGGGACTAAGCTTAGCCCACTTTCTGTTCATATTGCATTTTACCAAAGTGGGCTAACTCCTAGATAGTACAGGATAATTATTTTAGCCTTGGAAAAAAGCCGGGTTCACAGCTCCACAAAATGTCAAAAGGTGGAGCTATGCGCTCTGGCTAGTAAGATGGTATGGGACTAAAAATGCAAATGAGAACAGCAACAGCAACAAAATTTTAAAAAAATAGTCCAAGGTGTAGGATAGTACGGTTAAAGAAACCAAATGTAAAAAGCCTATGAATGGGGGATATGTTTTGATACTAGACACACCCAAGTCTCCTTATCACAGATGTTTTCCATGAAACCCCACCAGTTAGCCTGCCATGCCTGCATGCTAAATACACTCTCACATCATTGGAGGTCTTCAAACCCTGGAAATGATAACGAAATACATATACCACCTCCTGCATTCCCATGCCTTCTATTACATAAACACTTGGTGACAGGAGAAACAAATGTTGGGAATCCAAGCTAGAGATAAAATTACATAACCTGTCAGTCCTAATTTGACTCAAGGGCCAAAACAAGTGTGTGTGTTAGTAGTTCTTTGCTAGTCTGCAGGCTCAGACTCTTTTTTTGCACTAAACAAAATTCCATAAAGCCTTGACTCCCAAACCTAGCATACAATTTTGTCAGTCTCTGGCTGTGTCAAATAGGACCCTTTTCACACTCACTTCGTTAGAGCGGTCTAACTAAGAACAGTTCCTCAGGAGCGGTTCTGAGGTGAGTGTGAATGCTAAAATGGTCCAGGAAGCGTTCTTCTGGAGCGCTCCAGAAGACCACCTCGGGAGGTGGTCTTGAGAAACGGTTCTTAGTTAGACCGCTCTAACGTGCAGTGTGAAAGCGAAAGCGATCCTAAAGCGTACTTCAACCGGAAGTGAGTGTGTGTTGCACGGGAAATCTCGTGTGATTTTCCTTGATTTTCCTATAAGTGCAGGCCATCGCTGCATGATAAAATGATCAAAAGAAAGAAATATAAGAAAAGATAGAGGAATTTATATAATGATAGAAACAAACAAAAACAAAAGAAAACAAGGAAAGATAGAATGATAAAAAAAAAGAAAAACAAAAGAAAACAAGCAAAGATAGAAAGAGAAAATAATAGCACAATAAAAACAAAAGAAAACAAGGAAAGATAGAAAGAGAAAATAGCACAATAAAAACAAAAGAAAACAAGGAAAGATAGAAAGATAAAATGATAGAATGATAAAAACAAAGAAAAACAAAAGACAACAAGGAAAGATAGAAAGAGAAAATGATATAATGATAAAAACAAAAGAAAACAAGGAAAGATAAAAGGAGAAAGTGAAAGAATGATAAAAACAAAGAAAAACAAAAGAAAAAAAGGAAAGATAGAAAGATAAAACGCTAGAAAGATAAAAACAAAGAAAAAAAAAGAAAACAAGGAAAGATAGAAAGATAAAATGATAGAACGATAAAAACAAAGAAAAACAAAAGAAAACAAGGAAAGATAGAAAGATAATATGAAAGAATGATAAAAACAAAGTAACAAGAAAACAAGGAAAGATAGAAAGATAAAATGATAGAATGATAAATACAAAGAAAAACAAATGAAAACAAGGAAAGATAGAAAGATAAAATGATAGAATGATAAAAACAAAGAAAACAAAAGAAAACAAGGAAAGATAGAAAGATAATACGAAAGAATGATAAAAACAAAGAAAAACAAAAGAAAACAAGGAAAGATAGAAAGATAAAATGATAAAAACAGAAAAACATAAGAAATGTGAAGAAAGAAAAGATGATAGTATGATAAAACAAAAGAAAACAAAGAAAATAGAAAGAGAAAGTGAAGTGATAGAACGATAAAACAAGGTATAACAGGGAAAAAGTAAAAAAAGCGTAGACGATAGAATGATGAAAATAAAGGAAAACACAAGGAAAGGTGAAAAAAGACAAGATGATAGTATGATATGCACACGGAGAAAAAAGGAAAGTGGGAAAAAAAGAAGCCTTGGAAAGATATAAAGATAAATGCATAAGGCAGGCAGTATACGGTTTGAATTCCGCGCGAAAAAATTGACCTGCTGACCCGAGCTGCCATAGCAACAAGACCACTTTGACTCGTTGAGCGATTTGAGACATAAATATGCGCGGAGTGTGAAAGCAATCAAACCGTTCTTCAAGAATCATTCCTCTAGAGCAGTCTAACTTGGAGCGGTCTAACAGGGAGTGTGAAAGGGGTCTAGGAGCCTTTGTGCCAACAGCAGTCTGCAGTCTTATGGTTCAGAGCCTATATTACACACAACAGCTGACATTGGATTTGTGCTTTTAAACTACCACTGAGTAGAGAAATTGTGTACGCCTCCACTTTACTTGTCAACTCAAGTCTCAACATTTAGGGTAAGGTGCACAGAAGAAACTCAGTATAAAGAGCTCTGATATAACTAGATTCTTGATAAAAAAAGGTAGTTTTGCTGGTCCCAGGTCTTTATGTATTTTTTTTTTTTTTACCCCGATATAAGGAGATTCCTGGTAATTTTCATGGTCGAAAGGTCCTCGTTATAAGCTACGTTCATACAGGACTTGTGATTTCAAAACTTTAAGTTAACGAAACAATGACTCACTAACAACAACGAGGGTTCATACGGGCCTGAAACAATGATGCTCGCTGTTCTGCGATTACAAGTCCATGGTCCACAACTACAACAGAGGACCCTCTGCTGCTTGTGGTTTTGGCGTTTACTACAAGCTCTAGAACTATAAGTAAACTTAAAGTTTCAAAACTACAACTCCGTTCGTATGGTCTGAAACTGCAACTTCAAGTTTTGGAACCTCAAGTGAAACTGAAAGTTTAGCTCCCTTAGTGTGAACCTGTTCATTTGGGACTTGTAGTTTCAAAACTTTAAATTACGGTAGCAAAACTTACATTAAAGTTAACGAAACTAAGGCTCTCTAACGATGAGGGTTCACATGGGCCTGAAACAATGATGCTCGTTGTTCTGAGACTACAAGTCAAGCGATCGTCGTTTAACATGAGCAGAGAGGTCATTGTTTACAACCAGATTGCTAAACTTAAAGTTTATACTGTCCACACGGTCCGTAACTACGACGAGGGCCCCCGCCCTCATGGTTTCGGCGTTAACCACAAGCTCGCTTGTAAACAAGTAAACTTAAAGTTTAGAAACTACGAGTCTGTTCAAACCAAGCACTTACCCAGGGAAGTTCCCCGCGTAAGTTCAGAGTTACACAGGGAAAAATCCGGTCTGAAAGCAACAAGGGAAAAGTTACCCGCTTAAAGCCGAAGAACTTCCCCACGCAACTTCTTCACCTACCGAGGTGGAGAACTTAAGCGGGGAAAGAGAGTTTCAGCGGGTAAGTTGTTGATTTGAAAGGTCGGTGTAGAACTTCCCCAGTGAAATACGTCAGTAATCAATTATCACTTCCGGCCGGTCACACCATGATCCCATGTCATCGCATCGACTTTCATTAAATGCGCGTAAACACAAAAACACTCTCCCTGAATCTGACCTGAATTCCGGCTGATCGAATGTGGAATTCGTAACCAATGGCAACTTTCCCAGGAAGGTGAGGGCGGTCTGAAAGTAGTTTGCAGGCACAAACCCTGGTCAGTCGTACAAGAGAGTCTGCGCTGTAAGACTACCATAGGCCATGTACTGTAGCTGCTCCTGACCAGGGTTTGTACAACAAGTGGGGTCATAAGCATTTATTGTGCTTATAGGAGGAGCTTAGCGCTCAGAGGGATCGTCATGGTAACAATGATTGACATTCACTATCAGAGCTGGCTGAGTGTCTCCCACTGAGTCTGAGGTCAACTTGCTGGAGATTGCACCATTACATAACACATTGGAATGCATCTTCAATTCACATGCTCCATTCCCTGTTATGCTACTTGCATGCATGGTATGAAGAAATACATGTAGGCCTACATATAAACTCCTTGGTCTGTTCAGGCATGGACCTACTACGAAGTAGGTCCATGGTTCAGGTCTGTTAGGGATTGTTTTTACCATCATGAATTTGTGTTACTTTCCTATCAGTTTGAAGAAGGAGGTGACTGCTATTATGCATCAAAAGAGTAGTATGGCCTGCATATGGTATGTCATACTAAGTATTCAAACTTAGTATCAAATAAAAAATATTTTGATTTTCAATGATTTAAGGATGTCACATACTCTTTGTGATGAAAAGATTTGTTGCACAACTAATCAAAATTTAAAGCAACTTTTACAAAATGTTTTGGGCAGATTTCAAAAAGTTTTAGTGCTATTATATATTTTACTGTAACAGCAATTGTTCGAGCTATGAAATACAAAGGTTGAAACTTCAAAACCAATAGTTTTTCTTCAGATTGGCACTGAAAACGAATGAGAGAGAGAGAGAGAGAGAGAGAGTTTATCAAGTATTGTATTGTCTCTCACACAAATCTCATCTCATTTTCAGTATATCACGCTACAAATTGCACAAATTTTTTTTTTTTTTTTTACTTTCTTCACCTGTTCTAAATGTAACGGGCTGATACAATATGCAGCTATATGTGGAAATATGCCCATGGAAAACTATGACTTTCTATTATTCTCAAGATCGAATGAAAGCATTTATCACAATACAAGTATTACTTTACTTTTCTATATCAGGCCTCAAAACTCCTCTATTTCAGCAGAGATGTAAATACTCTCTTAACTGGAGGACCCTGCACCTTTGCATTTTTTAACAAAAACTTTGTGCTACATAGATGCTGTGAATAATCATCATTATCACCATCTTTCAAAAATATTATTTTTTACACAAAGGACCTTCAGAGGGATTTCCAATATCATTATTGTAGCTACCGCACATCAGAGTAGAAAGCCTTTTTCTAAATAGGCTTAATATACCAAAAAAATTGTCTTACACTCTAAAAAAATGATTTGAAGAAAATATATGGTAGAATTTATGCAGCCATCAAATTCTTTTAATTCAAATTATTTGAATGGGAAAGCAAAAAATGGAGAATCACGAACAGTGCATAAGTTTTCCTAATTTTTGCTGTAGTTTTGAGAAAAAAGGAATTTGATCATGTCTCCTTCTTATTTTGCCCTTTTCCCATCAAAGTTTCCTGTAACTCTAACAACAGTCTATTTGCATTTTACTTGACTCAAGGGTTTAACAAATTTGTTGTCAAGATTAGCTTTCTTTTATAGATGAACTAGCAAGATGTGATTCTAATCAGTTTAAAGTGATGGTTGACAAACTGAATAGGAAAACAAAACTAGGCTGACACTTTTTTTCAATTAACTATGTAAAAATCTTCAGGCAAGTTCATGGTATATTTGTGCATAATTATTCCATTCCACTATTAATTAATGACAAACTGAGAAGAAGGGATGGTTCAATTTACTAATAATCACACCTCTATTTTAATTTTCCCAAATGTTTCCCCTAAATTTTGCATTGGATGGAATAATTAGCTTTAAAAGAAGACTTTTAAAGAAAATTTCTGTTTAATTATAAAAGTGCACCAATCCCCAACAAAAGTAATTTGTGTATGGCATAGAGCATGTAGAGAGTATAAAGTCAACCTCATAGAATTTCACTTGGCATTCTATAGGTCATTAGTTAAAGGGAAAGTCCACCCGGACATTAACTTGATTTCAAAAGAAGCAGAAAAATTAAGGAAACAGATCAATGAAAGTTTGAGCAAAATCCAATAAGAAATAAGCAAGTTTTTTTTAATTTAAGCTGTAATCAATCAAACACAAGTTGGCAACGTATCTTGCGAGCTCCTCTCCCATTTGCCCTGTACTGAAAAAAAAACATACATTTTTCTACTTTCTATAAAGAAAATATTTAATCATATATGCACCCTAGATATAATCATCTCACTTATGCTTTTACCCCCCAAAAAATGTATGATACAAATTTATTCCCTCATCAAAAACAAAAACAAAAACAAAATGAAAATAGATGACTTTTTGTTACGTTTTGTATACAGAGCAAATGGAAAAGGAGCTCTCAAGATACGTCACAGAGTTAACAATTTGTTTGTGTTTGATTGATTATCGGATTTTGCTCAGACTTTCATTGATCTGTCTGTCTCTTTACTTTTTTCGGCTTCTTTTAAAATCAACTTAATATCAGGGTGGAATTTCACTTTGATGCCCAACTGAAAAGTAGGAATGGTTTAATACTCCAACAATTATATTTCATTCTAATTTCCCAAAATGGTTCCCCAAAATTTTGCATGAGATTTATGGAATATTCAACTTTAAAAGGATGACTTAAATTTCGGGTTTATTTAATATCAAAAACATTCTGTCAATAGCAGTGTTTAAAAAAAAGAACCTAAACACCAAAGAGCTTTTCAGTTCTGCTTGTTTTATCAATGAGGGATGGTGAACAAAACCTGTTAGAAAAATAAACTGAACATCATCAATAGACATGATAAAAGGTTGCCTATAGTGGAGAAATGTACATTGAATACTGAAATTTGTATTTCAGGTTTTCTTTTAAAGAGTTAATGTCGTGTACTGGGGAACTTTATCATTTTTTCACTGATAGTTCGGTCTATATTACAATTTTGATGAGAAAAATAATCCAGCTTTGAATTGTAACGATTGTGTTATTCATCAGCTAAAGTCAAACGACTCTCTTTCCTGCTTATGAAAACGTCTTTTTGCTCTCGAATATTTGTTTCTTAAAAGGCAGCAAATTCTTATTCTCACCTATGCAAAATAAAGAAAGGAAGACAGTAAGTGAGAAAGACAGAACATCTTTGAAGAAAAGGAAATCATTAGACCATTTTTTTCCTTCATTTTGGCGGGGTGGGGGGAGGGGTCAGAGTGAATTTGTTGTCAAGTAAATGTAACCTGGAAATTTTCTAACAAGCTTTTAAAAAAAATTGGCTACATGCCGACAAGCTATACAAATTAAAATTTGCAAATAAAAAATGCCACACCCTTATTTAGACCACTGGGAGTCTTGTCAAATAAAATAGTTATATTTTTAGAAACAGAGGGAGAGAGAGAGAGAGAGAGAGAAAGAAAGGGGAGGGTAAAGAAACAATTTTTTTTGTCTGGAGAAGGAGATGAAAAGAAAGAGAGTCTGAGAAGAAAGTAAAATGTAAGAAAGAAGTCCGAGTGAGGAGAAAGAGCGGTAGATGAGATAATTTAGTTAGAGAGGGGATAAAGGGAGAAGAATATTCTCAGTATAAACTTATGAATAAAAGGGAAAAGATGATAATTTCATTAGGGCCTAAAAGGGAGGGATAGAGAGATATAGATGGCAAGAAAAAAGTGGTATGACTATTTTTTAAAAATTGATTTGATTCGATTTGAACTGGTTTATGTATCTTCATTTTACATTCAATTATGAGGGAGGGGAAGTGCAGAGAAAACAACAGAGGAGAAATACTGAGAGAGAAAGAGCGAGAGAGAGAGAGAGAGAGAGAGAGAAACGACAAGAATGTCTAAAGGAAGAACGTTTATTAAAAAAAAAAAAAAAAAAAAAAAAAAAAAATATATTGGGAATTACGAAAGCAATCGTTTTGAACTATGAAACTAAAACTTTCTCTACAAGTCAGTGACGACCCAGTCCGATTTGTTAGAGAAGTCACATAGAAAAGGAGTTTTGTAAAGCATGGGTCCCTTTCCTCCATCTTTTGTCACTTGGATGTTCTTGCCATCCCTATCTACATGAATGAACAAATGGACAGGTTTACTAACATATTTCATTTGGAAAAAGAATATTCACATGCTCTTCATTAGCAACAGGGAAGAATGTCAATTTTGTGGACCCTGACCCACATCCCATTCATGTTTTATCACATTCTGTCTCTTTTATCTATTACTCTGTATGTATATTTCGTTTTATGGTAAAATAAATGATAATGATTCGTAACAACAATTACAACAAACAAGAAAGATAATTATGATGATTAATGACGTATTACCAAATCAATTATGATAAAAATAAAACAGTAAGATTACTTCCTTTTGAAACCATTTAAAATCGGACAACTAATGTAAGAGATATTTTTAATGACGTGAAAAACTAGGGGAAACTATGAAATTCACTTCATTCCCTCAAACTTCACCTATCAATTTCTTTACATGTACATCAATAACATTTCCCCCCCCCCCCATTTTTGTCAAGGAATGTGATTTTCTCATAACTTGAAGCAGGTAATATTTTTGCATGTACATGTATAGTATGAATTTCTCTATACAATATACATAAAAAATGAGTGATTAGGAAAATGTATATTATGAAAACAAACTCAATATTTTCGAGTTTACGGGAAAACGTGTTACTATAATGAACTTGATTCAGGTTATGTGGAAATCCTATTCTTGCAAAAAAATGAGAATTTGTGTTATCAATATAAACAAAATAATTAGTGAGTTGTGAGGGAATGATTTCACAAGCTCATGGCAGGTTTGCCAATTTGTCAAGTGATTTTCATTCTTTTCCCTAGTTTTTCATATAAGTAACTTCCTCATGAGTTGTCCGATTTTCCACAAACTTTGTATGTTGTTGATCTGTTTGTCTTAGTTTTCTGCTTCTATATAAAACTCAAAAGGATCGGACTTCCCCTTTAGGACATACCTTATAAATAAATCATTGACAACTCGAACAAATCGGACAGGGTCTTCACTGACTGGTAGAGAAATAGTTATAGTTTCAATTATAATTCAGTATGACTTTTCATCTTGCAAATTCGGATGGGGTCTTCGCCGAGATGCAGATAATTAGTTAGGGGCATATGTAGTTTCATCATAGGGTCCATGGTTTCATAACTTTAAACAAGGGAAATTTCCCTGCTTAAAACATTCGGATTAATTTACCATTTTTAAAGCTACATAGTTATTGGTAGGCCTACTGTACGTCTTATTGTAATATTTTCAGGGGACAAACAGTAATTGGCCAATTGAGGGAAAGACAGTGAAGTGAGGGAAGGGGGAAACAGTAAAAAGAAAATCTAGGAGAACGTTAGGTCTATGCAAAAAACAAAAAAAACCAAAAAAATCAGCACTACAGGATGAAGTGAGCAGTTTAAAAAAAAAAAAAATATCTGCTTACAGAGAAGGATCGATCAATAGGCACAAATGAGGAAGAGAACCAAGAAGAGGAGAAAGAGGTGGGGAGAGGGAGAAGGAAAATGAAAAATATGATTAGAGAAAAAGAAAACAATCATAGAAGAGAGCATTAGGGTATGCCTACTTGTAAACAAGAAGAGTGCACAGAGAGAGAGAGAGAAAGCATGAGAGAGGGGGAAGATGGAGAGGGAATGAGAGCATGGTGAATCTAATTGAGATTCTAAAAAAAGAAACTTTGGTAAAACGAGTTGCAGAATAAAGAAAAGGTGGAGACCTACAGGGTGAGAAAAGACCATAGACCCAGGAAATAGCAGACCTCTGCATTGTATGTGTAGCTCCATTCAATTTTGTGGGTAAAAATAGTCACTGGCAGAGTGTTGTTTTAATTTAACCACAGACTGGACCTTATCAGTAATCTCATTATCTTGTAACTGGAAGCCTGATAGCCAGTCTCTGGGGATGCTGATGGACATTGTTTAGGAACCAATCACAGGTGACCCTGATGAAGTGGGTGGAACCCGATTTTGGCCGTGGGAAACAGTTTTGGCAAACCTGTACAGACCCTATATTGACACGACCAGTAGGTAGCTGGATTAGGCTCCTCTCAAGACACAATGATTTTCTGATAAAGTGTCAAATTAGGGTCTGTGCTTGCAGACTAGTCTGAAAGGTGCTTGTACCTCCCCTGGTAACCAAAGGAATTCGTGCTCGTAAAATTTGGAGGTTTTCACCGGGGAAGTTAAGCGGGGAAACTGGTTTGAAAAAGGTATTAAAGTATTGATACTACAAGCGAAACTTAAAGTTTAGCTCCCTTCGTGTGAACCTGACTTACAGTGAGTTTCCACAGTACATCTTTACAAGAGATAAGAACCATCTAGTTTGGGGAGGGGGTAGATGTTGAATTTACAGTCATGGAACTTCAGGAGTTCCAAGGCATTACACATTCTAGACCTACAAATAAATCATTCATAACACCTGACAGAAAGTGTATAGTCTAAACTTTCAGGATGATTTAGAATATTTTCTATTTGGAGTTTTGCCTCAACCCAAAATATCTTGCTATACGATGTTCAAGCAAGAAAATTTGAATTTATACTTACAGCAGGCCTAGAGGCTCCAATACATTATATCTGATAAGTCTGAAGTTATAACACAAAATGCATATTTTTTCCACGTCTTCATTGGGGGAAGGTAGCATAATTATGTAGACTTCAATTGTTGCCTGTTGGCAGAGATTATTAAATGATTCAAGAAGAGATATCAAACTGTAGGCCAACTATAGCCAAATCATGGAGCTATCATTTTATCAAATTCCTGTTTGAAATCAACAACTGAAACACAAGACTAGCCTCAAAGGCAAAAGGAAGTTCCATATCCGGTTTCATCTGTGAAAGAAAAAGCATTACCCCCAAAAAACAATGTAGCAATATGAAATTCTTATACAAGAAGCATTTTGGTAGAAAACAATTGTCACTGCCTGCCCTCCTGAAAAGTAGCCCCCATGGGACCCCCACTCTCAGACTCCACCTGCCCCTGTTCATCCATATCGCCTGGAGGACACACATCTAGTAATTCATTAAGTTCATGACCATATTCCCTCCCACTGCGGGCATAGCTATGGACTGAACTGTTAGAGGGGAGGGTAACCCCTAAGGGGTAAAAACAAGTGGTAGGCAATGGTAGAACTGGCAGAGCTGTATTTCATGTTAGATGTTACTATCTTATTTAATTGTTTAATCATTTATTTATCTATTTATTTGCTATTTTATTTATATAGGGTAACAATGTCAGTTTCAGAACTGCTTTCCATAATGGCCCTGTCAGTCTTTACCTTAGGGCCATTAATAAGAGAGCGTTACTTACAATTGGTTCAAACTGGTTCAAATCGATCACAACTCAACTTGTGCATGTTATCACTCACAACTCTGTACAAAAGAATTATTGAAGAAAGTGAATGTAAAATTGTGGTTGAGTGGAGGACTTGAGATCAATTTGGATCAATCAAAACACTAAAAAAGACAGGGCCATGGAGTTTCTGCAAAGAAGACCAGGCAGTGTTCAACTCTTTAAATGAATTCAAAAGTTAATGCCTACATGTACTTGTCTACTTTTTTCCTCATTTAAAAACAAAAGGTTGGTGATTTGTAATAATTCAATGAAATTGGAAACCAGGGAAATTCAATACTGTCTACTAGTTTGTTGTTATTGTTTTGTTTTAGTTTATCTTACCCATACATATAGGAAGCTACAGGTTTAGGCAGACCATAATCAGATTGAAGATAAACAAAGAACTCATTCTGCCTGAACTTCACATACGGTTGAAAATTTATTCATTTATTGCATGTTTGAAACTTGATCTGGAAGATGAAAAGACCACCCTCTACCTGCCCCCTTTAACCCCTCCCCCTCCTCCATCCCTCTTCCACCCCACCTCCAGAAGGCTTCCACCCACATCAGTCTCCTACCATTACCAATCCTATGGCATTAATCCATTAAGAGCACATTTCTGATTGTCAACAGGTTGAGATTAACTCTGTCAGACAGGTTGATAAATAGCAGATTATTTCTACTAATAACACAGTCTGGTCAAAATAAAAGGGCAAATACATAAAGATTAACTTGTTTTTCACATTGGAAGACTGAGGAGGGAGAGCCAGGTGGGCTGCCTGCACAGATGCTGATTTACACAATTTACAGGCAGTAAAAAATTTAGGGTTAGGCCTTGCATTGGATCATCATGTAGTAGGTCCTGTGTGGAGACACGAACCCTTGTGAGTGAGTGTCTGAAATGTAAAACTACCATAGGCCCTATACTGTAGCTGCTCCTGAGCATGGACCTCTCGAATAGGCTTTTTACACTTGATTTTTTTTAAACCCGTACTATCCTATACCTCAGACTATTTTTTTGTTGCTGATCTCATTTGCAGTTTTTGCCCCGTACTATCTCCCTTGCCAGAGTGCTTAGCCCCCATCTTTTGTGGGGCTAACCCTGCTTTTTTCCAAGGCTAAAATAATCATGTACTATCGTGGAGTTAGGGCACTTTGGTAAAATGCAATGTGAACAGAATGTGGGCTAAGCTTAGTCCCATACTATCTGTGAGGCTAAATCCCCATTTCGAGGCTTATCTATTGGGTTAGGGTTATTTCCTTTATGACTTTTTGCAAAAAGAGCATATATTCCTGTGGTTCAGAATAATTTGTGTTTGACAGGGGAAAAACCCTCCCTTTTCACTGGGCCAAAGCTAGCTTCCTTCAGTCTGAAAGACAAATATGACAGAGATCATTTCAAAGCTATCTCACAAGTTGCCCATCTGCTAATAGTGCCAAGGAAAACAAAAATGTGTCTATCAGTATCACTTTATTCAACTACGCAAGAATATAATTAAAATCAAAACTCTGAAGAAAAAAAAATAGGGAGAAAAGGTCCTTCATAGAATGTAGGCTTGAGTGGAATTAGGGGAAAAACCCTCAGAGAAACATAACAGCAGGCCTACAAGTTTGAGAAAATTTGGACACAGAAGAAGAAAAGTATGATTTTCTTGAAAGCTGAGATCACTAATTACACAGGGAATCTCCATATGTATGCCATGTTGACATGTTGTGTGATGTCTTAACATGGAGAAATTTCCCATTTGCTTTGAACCCAAATTCTTTCATGAATCCCTGTTCTGTATTCTTCTGGTGGAAAGGACCCTTCTTCATGATGTGAAATGGAATACTATAGTTCCATGGACAAAGAATTTGGATACTTTTATGAAAAGATTCATGTCATCCAAAACTTAGGGATTTCGGGGGGACACACAAAATTCATGTCAATATCAAATATTTGGGGTGCTATAGGGCACACATGAAGTAAGTCTCATGTAAGTAAGATGATGCATCAGTAGCTTATCAAAAATATTCATATAAAATTGAATACTTGTTGAGCTGTAAGAATCATTTATTATGCTCATTATCTTGCCAAAACCTCTCCTATTTTTGCTGAATAAGGTCTATTGAAAGTATTTGATTTGAATAAATTCAATATTATAATATTTATGTTCTTACTTCATAATGATCGTATTCCATTGGCGATTGCCAAACATTTTCAATCCAATAACCAATTCCATTGGCGATTGCCAAACATTTTCAATCCAATAACCAATTCCATTCCTATTTTACTCGAAGTTCTTCAGATTATCACTTGTCTCTAAACAGAACAAATGTTGGTTTAGTAAGTGTATTTCATAGGGGTTCCCAGATCTGGAATGAATTGCACCCAGATATAAAATTAAGTCCATCTTTAAATTCACTCAAACGCAATTATAAGTCATATTTACTTAACAATATTAGGCTCTTTGTCTGGCATCATACATTGTCTGTGTTGAGTTTGTCCTGGTTGATTAACTTTTCTTTCAAATCCTATATTACTGGCCATATTATATCTACATTTTATCCATCCAATATGCCCATTTTATGTATTTATGTATACACTACAGGTGGCCGCTTTTTATAAAGCTCCTTGCTTATCTCGCTGTCTCCTTTATCTTGTAATTTTATATTTTGTACTGACTTGTATTTGTATGTATTTTTAAACTATTGATGGAAATAAATGAATAAATGAATGAATGGCTGTAAATCTATACAAGAGAAATGATGTTTGGAAGTTACATTCTTTCATATTGGACACCTTCTCGTATTTTAGAGGAATTATTTGATCTGCAGTACATTTCCACTGTTCTCAGCAGTGAAAAGTTGTAGTTTGTGATTAGCCTCGTTTCAGCCTTCACAGACTCACAGTGTTTGTTGTAGCCCATTAAGTACCCAAATAAAGTACTTAATTTTGTAGTACCATCAGTATCAGTGTTGCTGCTACTCTGTCAGTTAAAATGATTTTCGTCTCGAGATTATATATATGAATTTTTTGATGTGCTTTTTGACGTGTCTCTGTGGGGGAGGGAGGGGGGCCAAATTACTTGTTTGTGCCCTTTAGAGAAACAGATCACTGAGCCTCCTAAAAGCCTCCTTGAAATGCCAAAAAATATGATCCCTAACAAATGAGCCTCCTTAAAATGCTAAAAGGGCTGTTTTAGAATCTTAATTTTCCTTGTTTTCACACAGTAAACATAAAACATAAAAACCCCATTGTTTTCTGCAAAATAAGGTGTAATTTTAAAATCCTGGAACAGTCATGTGTTACACGTTCTATAAGTAAATTCCCCCAGTGTGTAACATCACTCTCCATGACAGTTTTCATAACTTTCTTATTATTTTTTCTGATTTTTATCAACCTATAACATTTTTCTGCCATATTTTTGCTTCACTGGAGCACAGACTAATTCTAAAAGGTCATTCTACCTTCCAAACAGATGTGGAACATATCTCTACTTTTAATCACCCTATGGAATTCATGGTTCATTATTTTTCAGCTATTTCACCTAAGCATCCGTTCTTTTATGGATGTTTCCTTCCCTGAAAATGAGATATTATGTCACCCACCTGTTCCGTGTAAGAACTGAAACAATGAACACCTCTCAAAATTGGAAGAAAAGTATAAAAACCACTCTAAAAATAACAATGTTGAAATGGGTAGACTAGAAATGACAATGTTTTTACATTCGGCTCTCTGTGTGTGGGTATATATAGGGTGTTAACTATTACCTCAAACGACCAACCGCAAATTGTATTCTCCATAGTATTTCAAGTGTTGAAAAAATGGGAAATTGAATTCCCTAAATGCCAATGCTTTCCCACAGCACCTGCATAATAGGAGCACTTCTTCTGTCGAAAAAATGGTGGATGAGTGGGTGGACAGCTCAGCTTACCCATTTCTATTTTAATCACCATTAAAAATTGAAAAGTTTTTACTTAGTACTTTTAAATTACAATACCTTGTTGCACTCATGAAAAATATAAATTAGAGGTAACTTATAGCCAGTGGCGTAGATACGAACACACTTTCTATTGTTAGTGGGGGGGGGGGGGGATGATGAATAGATCATCCCCCCACTAACAATGGATAATTATGCATGTCTACGCCCGTGTTTACAGCAAACAACCAAAGAAGGGATGGGTTCTCAAACAGGGCCCTGTTTCATAAAACTTGTTATTAATAACGAGTTACAATAATTGTTACAAGCTACTGAAATCCTTAAGCTGATTGGCTGAGAGCAAATTTTTCATAGAAATGAGGCAGTTGTTATTGTTTATTGACAAGTTTTATGAAACAGGGCCCAGATATACTTGTAATTTTTGTATAACACATGCATGTAACAAAATGCATGAAACTGATATACTTTCATATCTCATGGTAATAAATATAAAACTGATAAAAAAAATATGTATACAAGAACAATGAACTGGGCAAAACAATGGACATACATGTATGACCAGACCTGATTTAGAAGAAATTTGTGTAAAATTATGTACAAATTTGCATTAAATGTGCTGAATTGGGGTCAATTGAATGTATGTAATATTAGCCCCTTTAGGCACATCTAAAAACAAAACAAAACATTTAGTGATAAAACTGACCAAAATGAAGGGAAGAGTATTTACAAGGTGTGCATGCAATTTTCATTTTCAGTACATTTGAATTGAAGGGAACTCAAGATAAATGTTTCCAAAAATGAATTCTTGAATTAATTACATTATTACACATAGTGGGGGCCCAGGGGTATAGAAATAAAAGACAAAAAAAAAACCAAAACCCCTAACCAATAAACATACAGACTGTTCAACATCTGCTTGAAAGTATTCAATCATTTGTAAACATATATGTAAGCTGTCACAGATGATGCTTTTTCATTATTCTTAACATATCTATCTTTAAACTTAAATGAGATATAATCTAACATATTTGCATCAATCTAAAATACATGTATTAACACTTCAATTGATCAATTCTATGAAATTAATTTAGAAAAAATCTGGAAACCTTATTCATTATTCAGAATATGAGTATAATGTAACTTGATCATAATACTTGAACATCTGGATATTCTGGGAATTCAACTCCCAATCTCCCAATCTCCTAACTGACCTAGATCTAACACAAGGTAAAGGCTATTAGGCGCTTTCACACCTACCCGATCAGGAAAAATACCCGTAAATTACGAGAACTTGTTCAGGCCCCAAAATACCCGATAATTATTTCGCGCTTTCACACCTCCCCGAACCAGAGCTCTTCGAGGAAAGTTCTCGAAGTTATGAGCATGCGCAGTACGGTTTATTTTGCAGACGAGGCGCGCGCTTTCAAATTCACTGCTTCTGCAGCGGCGGACGTGCGATGCGAGAGATGGCCATAATACGGAGAAAGTGCGTATGTATGGAGATGGCATGACTTTATAGAATAACGGTATATCAAACTAAAGACGAAAGTTGAACACAATACTAAAACTTAACCTCGCTCAGCTCGAAACTGTACAAACTCAGGGAAATAAACAACACATTTAAAAATCTCGACTCCTGCAGCAGCTACATGTAGTTCACTATACGATATCGAATTGAACGTCACGCGCGCCAATCAGACCGGAAGTTCATGCACCAGTGTTCGATGGGATAGCTAGTTCTCGTAATTTGCTTTCACACTGCAAATATCCCCGCGACCTTTGAGAAAGTATGTGTAGTTTTGAGAAAGTACCTACTAAATTCCGGGTATTTTCTTGCGGGGATATTACGAGTACTTTCGTTTCACACTGGCAAAATACCTGGTATTTTCTGATCGGGGGAGAATACCCGATCAGAAAATACCAGGTATTTTTCCTGATCGGGTAGGTGTGAAAGCGCCAAATGAGATTTTTCTATCTTTAGAGCAGCCCACGAATGTCAAAGGTCAATCAAATTGTCAACTTCAGTTACACTAGTGATAGCAGGTGGTCACTGGTTATTAGTCTTTGGGCACAGATACTAGTTTGATATTTGAACAACATTGAAGATGACTTACAAGTTTACAGATAAAAACTTTCAACTTTACTAACATGAAACTTTTGCGAACTGTAAGTGTAAACGACAGCCATTTTCACAACAAGAAAATTTAGCGAATGGCAAACATTCAGTGTAGTGTCAGTTGTGATTGAATGATTTTGCAGCATGAAACTTTCACAAATTTGAACCACTCGAAAAATTTACGAACGTTTTATGCACACCAAAATTTCTGATTTCACAGTAGCCTAAATCAGCTTTACATTGGTTGTGTAAGGATTCTGAGGAGTCTAAAAGCAAAATGGTACACAGATACACCATTCTTTATGACTGACACACATCAGTGGTCTGCAAACTTGCTACATGGAGGGTCGACTGAACAATATTTTATTTCCCTCTTCATATTTCAAAGAAGTAAAAAAGGTCTGTTCTTACAGACAAGTGGGGAAGCTCTGAAATAGATCAAATCAAGCAGTCCATGCTTACCGTCTTCTATGAAAGGCTGTTTCTTCAGCACTGAATCTTCAGGGGTAGATTGGTTAGAATCCCTGCCCAGTGCAATGAAAGAGGGCATACTTCCACTTCTATCATCAGTCTCTGAGGAATCAGCATCATCATCTTCCTTGCTATATCTGTCTTCTAACAAAGCTGCATCTTGTTTGGACCTGCCTGTATGCTTGTCTGTAGCATTTGACCTAGACAATATCAAGAGAAACAACCTCATTGTTGAGTTCTGGGAAAGGTGAAAAATAATTTGTGAGCTTTCTCATACCTCTTATATAAGTTTGGCAGAACATCATAATAGAAATGTTCCCCCAAAAAAGATTGCTCTTCAAATGCCCTCATATTCAAAATATGACGAGAAATAGCTGAAGTGTACGGGACGAACATTTGAGTGCAGCTGCAGTCCTATATTTTCCTTTTCTGCGTGGTGTGCACATGCTTTTATAATTGTGGAGCACCAGGGCCCTCTTGCATAAAAAGTTGCGATTAAACGCAACTAAAAATGTCCCAAATACGCGATCCTGATTGGTTGAAAATCGAGTTGCGTTTAATTTTTGAGTTGCGTTTAATCGCAACTTTTTATGCAAGAGGGCCCAGGAATGTCAAGTCTGACAGACACGTGTGCTATAAAAGAACCCAACATTATTATCAACCCAAAGGAGTAGTGAGCAATTTGGCTCGGGACAGGTCATGAAGAGAAAAAAATTACAAGAGTAAAAGAATATTTTGAAAAATTCAACAAAAAACATCACAGAGGAAATATCCACCTCTAGATGCTACTGTACATGTATAGGGCTACCATGCAAGATTTTCATATACAGATATTTTGAAGGATGACAGGGACACAGCCATTTTCATCAGTAGTTGTCTTCATGAAAATTAACACAGGCTACTATAAACAATAACATTGTTCATTGGCTGGCTCATTCTAATATTAATTTGCTAAATTCATGAGAATGAAACCCTTGTGAAAACAAAAGCTTATACAGTATGTGAATAATAGTCAGGTTTACACAAAGGGAGCTAAAATCTAAATTTCGCTTCTAGTTTCAAAACTTTGAGTTATCTTGTAGTTACATGTATCTTGTAGCTTCAGACAGTATGAACAGACTTGTAATTGCGAAACTTTAAGTTTACTTGTAGTTCCAGAACCACAAGCGAGCTTGTAAACGCCAAAACCACGATCAGCAGGGGGTCCTCGTCATAGTTACAGACCATGTGGACAGATTAAACTTTAAGTTTAGTAATCTCAAATGTCAACCACGACCTCTCTGCAAACGTTTAAGGACGATCGCTCGACTTGTAGTCTCATAACAACGAGCGTCGTTGTTTCAGGCCCGTGTGAACCCTCGTCGTTGTTAGTGAGCAGTGTTAATATCTGAGAATGTAGTGAGTGAACTTGATGTAGACAGTATTGAGTTGCAGCACTGAACGATAGCAAAATTAATTGGAAATCATGGATGGAATATGAAATGTTTTGATGCAGGTACATGGAGGAATATGAGATGATATTCAACAAGGTTCATTCCAATATTCCTTTCATTATCAGAAGTGATAATGAACCCTGTTCACAAGTGTGAACAGGGTCTTTGCCCAGCTCAATAGCAACATTACATTTGTACATTTATTTTCATTTATAATGGGTAATCAAAATATATTCATAATGGTTACTGACATGAAGAGTAAAATACAAACTTTTGAAAATGTTTCCTAGTCTTAATAGCACATGTTTGCCAGCAATAAAATAACAGGATCTATATTTAAACAAGGGCAACGCAAAGCGTAGTATCCCCTCACCAGGTACAAATGGCCTACATATATGAGTCAGAACAAGTTACCTCCATTAGACTATACTATTATATTACTAGGAAAGGAAGTTACTATTACCTGGGGATTGGATGTAAAGAAAGTTTACTACTTTATGGAATTACCCATGAGAAGATCTGAAA
Organism: Heliocidaris tuberculata; assembly: GCA_025618425.1. Lineage (NCBI taxonomy): Eukaryota > Metazoa > Echinodermata > Echinoidea > Camarodonta > Echinometridae > Heliocidaris > Heliocidaris tuberculata. Next base: position 2,597,201 of record CM046845.1, read on the forward strand.
ATAAACTTTCTCATGTACATAATTAGCAATTTTTGCATATTTAATGAGCTGTGACCTTTGACCTTTGACTTACATACTCAACATTACTTACATTATCAAATGGAAACCACATTTTTACATATATAATTAGCTATTTTTGCATATTTAATGAACTGTGAACTTTGAACTTTGACCTTTGACCTACATACTCGAATATCAAACTCAGGCTATATCGATCTTCATACCATGTACCTTCTTACCAAATTCAATGAAAATCTGTTTAACATTACTAAAGTTATCAAACAGATATCACATTTTCGGATAAATACAGTAATTAGCTATTTTTGTATATTTATTGAGCTACGATCTTTGAACTTTGACCTACATACTCCCAAATCAAACTTAGGCTGTATTTTGATACCATGTACCTTCATACCAAATTTTATTAAAATCCGTCAAACATTACTAAAGTTATCGATAGGAAATCAAATCAGTGTTCACAAGATTTTTTTATGGACGGCAGCGTTACATATCTCCAACTTCGTTGGCGATTGGATAATTAGACAAAAGAAAGGAGAGGTTGAAAATTAGGCTCTTCTCTTTCTGAAACTTGCACCAGTTGGTTAATATAAAATAGGGCAAACACACATCACATTTTGTTTAGTGTACAAATGAAATGGTGATCTTTGCGGCATCCAAATTACATCTGTGCATTGTATAGATAATAGAAGGCCAATATAAGCCTAGAGAGAAGTGATCAGGGGCGCTAATCGGAAGTAATTGACTCTGTTTAGGTCATCATCAGTCTAGACGGAACACAGGGTTTGACAGACAGTGTGAAAGACAAAACAATCAATGTTTGGGAGGAATGATCATCATACGTTTCACCTTCACGTCTATAGGCCAATGTTATTGTTCGAAAAAGTGTGACGTCACATGTGATCTAGAAACTCTGATCACTGCACATAATAATCTTGTCTAGTTTGTACCTAAAAGGAAATTTTCAGTCCAGCATGGAATCAAACACATCTTTTCTACTTTTGTGTCCATTCACACTGCTTCAAAGGAAAATCCAACTTTAATGGCAAGTTGCTCTTTGGTGAGAGTTTGAATGAAATCGGACAAGCAATAAGAAAGTTATGTGGGAAGTAGAGGTGTTGTGGATCAGTGGATAAGTCCCCGGACTTTGAACCACGAGGTCCGGGGTTCAAATCCCACCGCAGCGCTAGCGTCCTTTGGCAAGACGTTAATCTACATTTGCCACTCTCCACCCAGGTGTTAAATGGGTACCCGGTAGGATGCGAAAGTTAATGTCGTTTGCTTAGCAATATGAGCGCCACGGCCCATTGCTGGAATACTCCCCAGGGAGTGGAGAATGTGCATACATTGTGTGCGGGCAAGCCAGAATCCGATGACCGGGGTAATAATATATCTGTAAAGCGCTTAGAGACATCTCCGATGTATTAGGCGCTATATAAAAGCGGAATATTATTATTTTTATTTCAAATTGGCCGAATAGGTAATGTCACTGTGATGTGGTTGCGGACAACTCCCCAATTTGCTCCAAGACACAAAATGACTAAAATGTCATTTTTTCAAAATGTATTACTTAGTAGGATCTTTTCTTTCATGAGGACCTATAACAATATGCTGTCTCTAATATATTTTCAGTAATGCCCAAGGGTAAGGCGCTTAGGATAAAACCGCAAATTAATGATATTTTATGTGCGACAAACGGGATAGTTGTCCTCAAGTATGTCACAATCGACTCACCAAATTGCCAATTTGAGATTCGCATAGATGTAGTGATCTCATTTTTCAAACTTCCATAAAGTTATTCCTTGTCCGATTTCTTTCAAACTTTCACCATCCTGTTTTTCTTATTTTTCTGCTTTCACACAAATCATCTTATTACCAAGGTTGGATTGCCCTTTAAGGCACTACACACACATAACCTTGACAAGTTCACACTTGAAAGGATATTCAGATCCAACACCACTTCACACTTTCTTCAGTCCTACATCTTACATCTCAAACTTATAAATATTATAAAAATATAGTGTAAAGAATTTATTTTGTCCATACATTGGCCCACTTTATACAATACACTTCCACAATACTCAAGTCAGTCCTACATTACATCTATAGGCCTATACACTGAGGGAAATCTAGTCGAAAAAATGGTCAAACTACATTTTAAATAAATGATTTTCCACTTTACCCTTGGGAAGTAATTCTCAATTTAAAACCAAGGGCTGTAAAGGCCATTAACTTTCAAAATGACAAAATACTGAATGTCATTGCATTAGATTTTACTTGAAAAATGCTCTGAAAGAAATCTGGTAAAATACTGACACACATAGTTTGTTTTAAAACAAATGTACTGATACTGAATTATTGATAATGTTCAAATGACTAGCATTACATTCCCTGTCATAAGCACTTTGAATCAACAAAGTTGAGTTCTGGTCATGAGATTGAATTGTGAATGAAACTGTCTCAAAGCAATTGGGAAAGGTTGATTATATAACACATAAAAATTGGTGTATGCTGTAAGGTTTTGGAATCACCAAAATGATAAAAAAAATTGACTCAATCCTGCTGAGAGTCACATGCACTGCACACAGAAATGTGTACATGGGACTACACATAAATGTTTGGCCGTAACATTTCAGCTGTTTCTTGTCATATTTTGAATGTTAGAGCATTGGAAGAGCAATCATTTTCAGGGGACATATCTACTATGATAATCTTCCAAACTAACATAAAAAGAATGAGAAAGCTCACAAACTATATTTTACCTTTCACATAACTCAAGCTTACCTTTAATATTGCATATCTTTGGAAAAGAAAAGCTTGTCTTTTCCGATGAAATTTAACATGGGGGTCCTGATTTTTTTTCAAAAATCAGATACATCATACAAGTATCATGAAACAGCTTTTTATCAAGATGAACACTATGATTGAAAACCATGATTGAAAACTTATCTCATGGAATTCAAATTTTGATACATTTGTGAACTTTACTTGGTAAATTGCACAAACAAAAAATATTGGACAGTGTTACCTTTCCTGATCAAAAGTTTGCAACCTTTCTAAGGGCCAAAATGGCCTATTTAAAGATGAGGTTTCAACAGTTTTACGTGACACAATATTCCATTTAAAGTTGACTTTGCTGCTTAGTACACCAGCCAGAGTTCATGGGCTTTCCTACAATTCAATGCTGTAAAACCTCAATTATCATTCCCTTGATCCAAATGACTCTAGCTACGTTCATACAGGACTCGTGGTTTTGAAACTTTAAGTTAGCGAAACTTAAAGTTAACGAAACCACAACTCCCTAACTGCAACAAGGGTTCATACGAGCCTGAAACAACGAGCTGCAACTACAAGCCGAGCGATCGTCGTGGTTGACCCAGGAAGTAGATACTACCGATTGTGTGTACAGTACACATACAGATCCTGTGTTCATAATGTGTGCGAAGGGTATGACCCGGAAATTTAACATGAACAGCAAGGTCATCCTAAACCCCAGCCTGCGAAACTTAAAGTTTATTCCGTTCACATGGTGCGAAACTACAACGGAGGACCACCCACTGCTCGTGGTTTCGACCTTAACCACAAGCTAGCTTGTGGTTCTAGAACTACAAGTAAACTTAAAGTTTCGAAACCACGAGTCCGTTCATACGCGCTGAAACTACAAGATAACAAGTTAACTTAAAGTTTAGCTCCCATCGTGTGGTGAACGTAACTAAAATCAGGAATTACTTATTTGCATTGCAAAACACTCTTCTCCAATTCCAACTGCATTTACCAGTATTGGCCTATTTGAGGAAGAGAAATGAGAAAGAGAAAGAAAGAAATGGAGAATGCCCTCAAGAGTGAAAAGCATAAACATACAGATGGGTAGTACATGTAGAAGCTTGTTATAACCAGATGCATTGCAGCCTGCTTTTGACTTTGTGTGAAAACATACTCTCTTCCCCTTTTCCAAAGACATATTCCCACATTCTGCTAAAACTTAGACCTGCTCCTGGGTCTAAAAATGAGTTTTAACAAAGGAAGTTATGCGAAGGTCTACGTTTTCCTTTTGTTACATATGACATGAGACCAAGCGTGGGGTTTATCTGAATTAGCAGAATACCAACCAGAGTTCAATGAAGGGTCTGTGGTCCTCTAGTACATGTATATGCTCTCTTGACAATTGCTCCTGGCTTTATAGAGTTATGGTTAGGGTTGCAATTGGTTTTTAGGTTAGGTTTAAAGAAACACGCTAACAGGTGGCTGTGGGGAAAGTCAGAATTGCAAAAGCCCTATTCACTCGTACGCAAAGTTTATGCGTCGAACGCGTCCGTTGGACTAATGCAATCACATTTCGGACTGCACAAAGCTGAAAAAAATCTTGAAACTCGAGCTCGAGTGTGCAAGTTGCGCAGCCACCGGTGTGTACGAAGTTTGCGCGATGCAGGGCTACGGCATCAGGTATAACGAACACAGTGCCCTCTTACTGCATAAAAAGTCTACAATCTGCGGTTGAATTTCCCTTTAAAGCTCATGGACAGTTTTGGTAGCAAAAAGGAAATCGGAAAGAAACGTGTTCATAAAAAGTCTACAATCTGCGGTTGAATTTCCCTTTAAAGCTCATGGACAGTTTTGGTAGCAAAAAGGAAATAGGAAAGAAACACGTTCATCATAGTCTCATGTTGTTCTCCTTGTATCAAAAGAGGTTTGTACGAGCTCATGTGGTATTCCATCAATGATTTCTGGTGAATTTTAGTGTAAATATCTGTAAGGAACGCTAGATCACCGTAACATACTGCCCTATGCTAGGACCTTTCCACTCCGATGGTTCCCCACGCAACAGTATGGGGCTTCACGTGGAGATAGCATGTGTATCACTGTGTGTGGAATACACATAATCCTCATAGGCTTTTGCACACGTCATAGGGTATAGTGCAAGCTGCCGTTGTCCCTGGCCCGGTATATAAATTATTTTTTACCTCTCATTTGTAAAATATTTCACTTTAGGAGGTGAAATTTTCACAGCATCTTAGTATTGCTTAGTATCTTGTAATTTATCAACAAAATTCCAAGAAATCTGACAAAAAATTTATGAGGTATAAATATAGGAGAGTGATACCTGATGCACATCAAGAACCCATAACACTCATCAGAAAAGTAGGGTGAAAACCCAATGTATACTTGTACATCCCGATCTGTTTACAGGGCGGAAAGACTTTTCAGATCATTTTCCTTGACACATGATGAAATTTGGAAGGTAATCATGGCACTTCTAAAAGGTGCTGATTAAATGTTTTAATGTGAATGAACATTCAGAAACTTCAAAAAATTGAAAGTGTAACACTTGTCAATAAGGGAGGAAAGAAAGTGACCCACATACGTTTCCAATGTCCCATCTGTTATGAATAGGAATTATCTTGTGAGTTTGATTGGCACTTCTTGCCAGTTTCGTTTGAAGCGCTACATCCTTGACACTGTCAGATACAGGCACGTTCATTAAGTCATTCCACGACATATTAGCACAGAATTATGCCATCAGGGACAAGCGTTGGATAATTCATCAGGCATTGTAAACCCATACTGATGCATTGCTCGGGAAAAATTTTCCCATCGTTTTTTTCTCCAGGAGGGGGAAGGCTTAGCTGCAGGTGGATAGGAGAACTAGGTTAACTGGCAATGACTATGGTCTATCCATTTTCTCTTCTGTGGCCTGTCATAATGTGTTGAAAGTTGTAATCAAACTTGGATAAACATTTGTCTTCCCTGTGTTGATTCTGTGTTGGTAAGTGGATCACACGAGTGAGAGACAATTTAGTTGAACCAGGGTACTTCCACCTTCCTGGTTGGACGCTAGTTGGCACCCATTTAGATCACATTCACACTGACAAATAAAATAGCTCTTTAATCATCAATATGAGCAATCTAAAAGAAGGCTCGGATTGCAGAGTTGCCTTGTTTTTTTTTCACTTTTAATAGCTAACGTTTTCGGTCACATTTGCCTCAGCTACAAATACATCTATGATGTTATCTTTTGTGCCAACACTTGATGATCAGTTTTAGAATGCTCCCATGATCTGAGAGTAGTAGCACATCAAGAAAGCTCTTTAATAGAGCTATGCAACGTGCAGAACTACCTCTTGTCAAGCAGAATATTCTGAAGAAATATGTCAAGGTGTAGTTTGTCACTACACACTCCATAATAACCCTTTCACACCAGTGGACACATCACATAAAAAAAAATGTTGTATGAAGAATCACATACAATGTCTGTATACAGTAAGAGGGACATGGGAAGAGAATATGGTATAAAGGAACAGCATACCGGTATAAAGAAACTAGTTTGGGCGAGATGTGCGCAGTTGTTTACTGCGCTTTGAGTTTTGGTCAGATTACACCATGTCGACAGCAAGAGCTTGCAGGTCAGGTTCAGCCCGTACTTATCACAAACCCAACCCAGTTACAATGTTAAGGTGCAACACGATGTTCACATGGGCAATGGCATTGTTGCTGTTCCAAGTTTTTGTTTGAAACCATGCGCAAGCCTCCACTTCAGTTGTTTGAAACCATGCTCAAGCCTCGAGGAAAATTACTTAATATCATATAGCTACATGTAAAGGCCTACAGATCTTGTGCAAAACGTATAGTTTTTGCTAGTCTGAAAGACACTTTAATTCACAAGTGTATATAGGGTCTAGGCCAGCCTGCATGAAAGTTCTTTTAGCCCCACAAAATAGAATTAGCCATTAATGACCACCTGGAAAACCTATTCTAGGCCTGATCAGCTGGCAGATATCTGGGGTGAAGTCATTCATCAAACAATAGCTGCATTCCAACCCTGACTTCTAAGTCCTTGGAAACAGGGATAGCAGTATTAACCCTTTCATGACAGGAATTATTTAAGGGGTAAATTGATCACATTTTGTTCTTCAAATTGGCAACAATAATATTTTCTTTTAGTGCTACAAGGTGCTAATAAGGTGTAAAATCTTTAGATTAATATACATGGTTACAAACTCTGTCGAAGAGTTCAAAAAAATTGCCAATTTTGATAAAAACCATGATTTTGAACCTCTCATTGTGTTGCCAATTTAAGGATTTTAAAGATTATTCTTGTTTTTTTAATTCTTGGCATCAAATGGAATATGGTCATGCAGCAAAAATGGACATAGTCTTTGCAGAAATATTTGCTCTTTCTACTCATGTATCTGGTATAATTTTTAGAGCTCTGAATCAAAAGTTATTGAGCCAAACCACAAAATGTGGTCAATTATCTCGAAAGGGTTAAGCAGGAGGTATGGTACTTTCTACTGCTAAACATACAGGTCTACTGCTAACATGCAGAAAGAACAGACTGCTTCGGTAATGTATGCAAATTTTATACATACCTTTCAAACAAAGGTTGTTCTTGACAACCTGAAAGCTTGCCGGAGGCTTGCCGGACATAGCAACAAGTAATGTATGCAAACTGGATTCCAAGCATTGAGGCTCATTTATAAAAAGCAGGTTAATGGAATAGCTCGTCACTAGGTGCTCAAAGAAGAAGCGTGCATGAATTTGTATACATTACAGAACCGGTCTATTGTGCAAATAGGACTACACCATTAATTCTCTCTTATTTTACATGTATGTGGCAGTGTCTGATACAGGTAGTATCAAGCGGCTTAAAGAGAAGGTTCAGTTCTGGGAAAGGTGAAACATAATTTGTGAGCTCTCTCATTCCTTTTGTGTCAGTTTGGAAGAACATTATACTAGAAATGTACCCCTGAAAACGATTGATCCTCAAATGCCCTCACATTCGAAATAAGACGAGAATGAGCTGAAGTGTTCAGGCCGAACATTCATGCCGAACATGCTGCCACATGTGTGTGCAGTCCCATATACCCATTTCTGCATGCAGTGCATTAGTTTTCAGCAAGACTGGGTCCATTCCAAATGATTCTAAACCTCATAGTATACACCAATTCCTATGTAGATATGATCAACCTTTCCCAATCAATATTTTGATTTCTGTCACAATGTAATCACATAATCAGAACTCAACATTATCTTTAAGTCAAATATACCTCTAATACAAATATGAAAGGAGCTTGAATTAGGTAGGACAATAAAAATTAATTCAAATCTTTGCAGATTCCAAAACTACAAGGAAGCTCAATTGCTCAATTGCTCAGTATAAACAAGGATCTAGCAGAACTCCATGGTATACAAATAAATGATCAAATCCTGGAACTACTAATGCCAGGTTTGCTGCATTGACTAATAATGGAATGAAAGCATTGGGCCCAATATCTGGCACAAAAGTTTTTTCAAATAATATGACCGGCTACACAAAACAATGGATTATTATTTTCATGCTTCTACACATATAGTAAAAACAGCATGGGCAAAACTTTTTTTTCTAAATATTCATTTATGATACAAGTCCAGATTTATACTTTCTAGTTTCTAAGAAAGAAAGATTATTACAAAATCAATTACTTTATCTATCACTGATCTGATCTGTCAACTGCTGTATGGAGAGTATGAAAGTCATGAAGGCTGCCAGACATTGTCAAAGTATAGATATTAACCACAAGAGGTAATTCCTACCCAAATTAGTTTATTTCCTTTCATCATTAATATTACAACACAATTGTAGTAGAATTACATCAAGATCTGGAAAAATATTACCTTTTTTTTTTTTAAAATAGAAATTTGTTGAAAAACAACTATTTTAGCTTAAACACAAGGCTATTATGACACAGAAAGAGGACCCCTTAACATGCCCCATTTGGGAATTTCTGTCTCCTGGTTAAATTGATTTAATTGAAGAATGGTACTCCAATTCACTAAACATGATGCATTTCAATTTGTCACTCGCATGCTGTAAAGCCATCCAACTTGATTAAAACAAATCACTGAGGTTTACCGGTACTGCAGATTCACTATCATTTCACAAAATCTTTTTCCCCCTCTCTTTATTGATTTACCACGGCTTGCTAATTTCAACCGTATGGAATTGGTGTACCATACTCACTGCACAGTTGCAATAGACCGCTTCTGTAATGTATACAAATTTATGAACGTAATTCTCTGAGCACCTAGTGACGAGCTTTTCCATTAACCTGCTTTTTATAAATGAGCCTCAATGCTTGGAATCCAGTTTGCATATATTATTTGTTGCTATGTCCGGCAAGCCTCCGGCAAGCTTTCAGGTTGTCAAGAACAACCTTTGTTTGAAAGGTATGTATAAAATTTGCATACATTACCGAAGCGGTCTATTGATTAAAAACCAGAATGTGGAATAAACATTCATATTACACCAATAATACATGTATGTAGTCTTCCATGGCGTATCCAGTATGAAGAGCAGCCAGGCATATGCACCCATCCCTTTAGAAAGCCCCCCCCCCCCCCCGACCCAAGAAAATAGATTAATACCGGTACAACTTTTAGCGAGTCTATGGCGCAAGGGGCTCCCCAGCCCAGAAGTTTTCTGTAAGCTCCCAAGGGGGTTCTTCAATTACAGTCTTATGGGGGTGAAATAAGGGACAAAAACCTAATGCCAGTTAAATGAACTGTTTATCAGTGCAAAGAAACAGTTTTAAATCTTAGGGATTCATTGAGAAAATCACGAAGTTAAACACATTTAACAAATGGAATGTAGACTGAACTGACTAACAATTTCGTAAATGTAATTAAGTTTTGTAACAAACTAGAAGAATAAAGCAAGCCATTTTTTAATGCTGTAGCTTTAATTTGGATATGCTTTTGTGTGTGCAGTAATTCTACAGTTATTAATGATTACCAACTTCTGTGAAGAGAAACACAGATTTTCCACTGACTACTATGAAAAATATCTAAATTTTGCATACTGTTTGTGAATCTCTACATCAATGGCCACAACAATCGTAAGAATTAGAACAGTTGAAAATCATTCCATAAATGCTTTACTGGATTTATGAATTTTCCACTTCAGTTATTCTCTCCCCTCTCCCTCTCCACTCTGATTTTGGAACAACATTCCTAATCACACATCCATTCATTGCCATATAAAATGAATTTCCAACCGAGTATGCTTTTGCGCAGTATTCAAAGAGTAAAAAGTTCTACTCAACATCTTTTAAAGGAGAATGAAACCCTGGGAAAAAATCAATTTTAATAAAAAGAGAGGACAGAGAGAAGAAATTTTTAAAAAGTTACGAAATGAGAAAGTTATGAAAGTTTGAAAAGTCCCAATTTACTTTCTATGGCGATCTTCAAATTGGCAATGTTGCTTCAAAGTGACAGGTTTAGTAGTACAACTCTCAATATGTTTTGTACACAAAATTTCATATTTTCTCCATTATTTCTAAAGATGCTGCTTGTCTTTTTGTGAACTCAGCATATGTTGTGTCAAATACATTTTCCCATGATATATCTTGAGGTAAGAAGGAGACAAGCTACACCTTGAGAGATAATGGGGAAAATATGAAATTTTGTGTACAAAAGATATGGAGAGTTGTACTACTAAACCTGTCACTTTGAAGCAACATTGCCAATTTGAGGATCGCCATAGAAAGTAAATTGAGACTTTTCAAACTTTCATAACTTTCTCATTTCGTAACCGATTTTGACGGAACTTTTTTAAATTGCTTCTCTCTATCCTCCCTTTTCATTAAAATTAATTTTTCCCCAGGGTTTCATTCTCCTTTACGAGTCTTATATTGTCATTTGGGGTGTGGTTAAAGGGCAGTCCAACCTTTGTAAAAAGCTGAATTGTGTGAAAGGAGATAAATAAGGGAAACGGGATAGTGAAAGTTTGAAAGATCGGACACAGTTCTCCGGTATACGAATGCAAGCAGCATGAACTTCACATCGCGCGCGAAAGGCAAAACACGTACACTACATACATGTTCATGTATACGACCGTACATGTTTTCCATATTTGGTCGCAAGAGAGCTAGACTCCACTCGCGCACGCAGCCGTTTAGCTAGACTACGTTTCAAGCGGTTTAAAACCATTGACATAATGGTTGCCTATAAATAGCAGGAATAGCACATGGGAAAAAAGTGAAAATTGAAATCAGCGAGAATAATTTTAAAAAGACGAAGGTCTCAAAGGCCTGCTTGGGGCAGTACTCACAATATAGTGTAGTTAGCATATCATTTATAGGTCCTCCAAAGAGAAAAAGTTATACATTGTCCACCGCTATATCACAGTGACCGCACCGATATGGCCAATTTAAAATTCCAATATGTAATTACAACTTTCAAAAAATCATAACTTTCTTATTGCTTGTCCAATTTCGTTCAAACTTTCATCAATCTGCATCTCTGATTTTTTCGCCTTCACACAAATCAAATTATTACAAAGGTTGGATTGCTCAGTTTAATGCAATTTTAAAAGGCTGGACATTTTTTAAAGCAACATGTCGAGGAGTAATTTCTTTACTTTTTGTAATAAACTGTATTCTTTGGCAAACTTATGTAAGAGAGATGGCATGAAGCCTGTTATGATCATCTAAAAACCGAACTTTAAAATTTGCACTAATTTTTCTGTTTGTTATTGAGGTTATCCTTCCATCTAGAATACTTTGGACAGATCTTTATCATCCCACTCTCCACTTCTCTCCAGAAGAAAAATTCAAAGTCACAAAAAAATTAAATGAAGATTTAATAACCTCATAAATTTTATGAGCAAATCATATCATTGAGAGAATTCTAAAAATTAGTTATTTTACATCAGTCTATGCATACAAAATAAAACAATTGTTATTGTATGTGTATATTTATACACACACTTGTTTTGACATGTTACAAGTTGTTGATCTCTCCTATTGTTACAAACATAATATTCATGTGTATATGTACTGATCTTTATTATATACCTGTATGTGATCTTATCACTGTGTACACAGGATATGTTAGACCCATATTAGAATACTGTGTTCCTCTTTTTCACTCAAGCCTTACAAAAAAACACACAGATGATATAGAAAAAATTCAGAAACGTGCAATTAAAATTATACTAGGTTTCAATTACATTACGTACAAAAAAGCACGGGAAGTGTGCAATTTGTTGCCCTTGAAGGAAAGAAGGATAAAGTTGTGTGTAGATTTTGCCTTAAATTTGGAGAAGCACCCCATGTACTCATCATGGTTGCCTGATCAAAGGAATGTTAATTTGAATTTAAGATATATCAAAAAATACTCTCAATTACTTTGTAAAACCGACCGATTAAAAAAAAGTACAATACCATATTTTATCAACATACTGAATGATTATCATTCTAACAATTCTTAAGCATTCATCAGAATTGAGTTTATATTTGGCAGTGACTTTATTAACCAGATATCAGGCAACCATGATGATATAATTTTACAGTTGCTTAACCCTAAGTTTATGTATTTGTTTTGTATTTGAATAGAATTTCAGTATATTGATTCTCATATTTATTTATGAATTTGTTTTTCTTTTTATGTCCATTTATATCTTTTTTGTAACCTTTTATACATGTATATTCTGTGCAATTCGACTTTTGGTCGCCAGTCAGAATCCAATAAAGACCTTTTTCAATTCAATTTTCCTTTTTCAATTCAATTCAATTCCATGCAATTAATATAACTTTAGGTAGGACATATATCTAAGGTACTGTATTTACCTTTTTGAGGGGACTTTCTCGCCCTCACTTGCTCCCCTTTTCACGCCTTTCCTTCCCTCGCTCTTAGCCTTGCGCCCTCGATGCCATAATGGACACCTGTTTCCCAGCTTGCATTGCCCAGTCTCGTTGAATTCTGCACAGTCCAGGGTGTGTTTCTTTTTACACTGAAATGAGAATCAGAAAATATTTATTTCATTATCACTAAATCAATTTCATTCTGTACTATTTCAAGGGAACTCTGGAATAAACTATAAGATTATCTTTTAGAAGCTCCCATGATAGAAAATTATCAATATATAAAGCTATTCACAGGCATTTAAAAACCTTTATTCAAATTAGTATGCATGTTGCATTGCAAATCATTTGCCTTAGTTTTTTTCCTTGCTGCTTCTGATATCTACGACCATTAAAAAAAAAAAAAAATCTATAAGCACAGAGAATCAGAGATGCATTACAACTTATAATACGTGCTGTACAAGAAGTGCATAGTATCGTACTATCGTTATCACTATTTTGTAATTGTAGACTCTTCAATATATTTGAATGTCCTTTGATATAATTAGTTAAAATATTTCATGACTGATAATGGTATGCACAGATTTATTTGACTGGTCAATTCATTACCTCCTTAAATGACAACCATTTCATGGGCAATCTTGTCATTTAAAAACTCCCCAAAATAAAACAGTTAAGAATATTTATATGATTAAACTGGAAAGAGACATATAGTCTAATTAGAAAGTATGCTTCATATGAAATTAGGCATAAATTGATTTTTCTTCCTCACTTTCAACACACACACAAGATTGACAGGCACTGTCTCACCTTGGCCCCACGAGGGCAGTATCCATGGAGAAATTCTTGACACACCTCTGCCTTCCTGCTGACCTTGACATGTGAGTAGGGGCAGTCGTCACGGTTACATACCCCCTTCAAGAAGTACACACATACTGGCATCTGTGATGGATGGCGGAAAGAAGTCATTCATTGTTGACATGCTCTCTTAATTTATTTTGATTATGGGAAATGGCTTCGCACTTAGTTAGCTTAGCGAAATGTCGTGGTGCGTAAGAACGCGGAAAACGCATATGAAAAATTTGCTCAAAATCATAAATTTATTCTATAAAGGCAGATTCAAAATATTACAATGAAGAATTAGTATTCAAATATTTGACCAATTTTAAGGAAAATAATATGAAAATGTTTATTCAGATATGCTTGATTCTAATTTTATAAGGACATACAAAACTTGCAGTTTTCCTCTATGCGTCTTTCCCGCGTTCTTATGCACCACGAAGTTTCGCTAAGCTTCCTTACTTTAATATAATAGGATAATTTAAAGGATATTTCAAACAAACAAAAAAACCCAGAGGAATCCTGACATATGGCGTGATGGAAAAAAAAATTCAAATTGATAATCAGTTGCCCTCTAACTCATGTTTACTTTAAAGTCATGTTTCAAGTGATGACTATGATGATGATGATGATAATGATGATGATGATGATGATGATGATGATGATGATGATGATGACGATGATGATGATGATGATGATGATGATAATGATAATGAAAATGATAACAATACCTGTTAATGATCAACAATCAGTATAAAGCTGGAATACATTAAGATCTCAATTTAATTCACAAAGTAATCAAGTGGAAGGAAAGACAAATTTTGAGATCTTGTAGGAAATAACCACATACAGTATTTCAGTGTGCAATTTCTCATTTCTCGTTTTCTTGAATAAAAAGTAAATAACCAAATCTAGCCCAGATATCAATTTCCTTTTCATTATTTACATTATGGATGTTTTTCAGACATTCACTTTTTGACAATACCCATCAAAATCAAGGTCACCAGAGCCTGCTTCAAAAATAGTATATTACCCTCCAAAAAGCTGTCTTTATAGTGCTGTAATAGTTCTGTTTTTCATCATTTTTTAAACATGGAATGTAACACTTGTTGTTGACACCACAAAAGCGATGCATTTCCAAAAGCATTTATATCAATTCACACATCACACATATACCAGTCTTGCAGTGCCACAAACTAAAAAAAAAACAACAGAAAAATTAGAGTGAAAAAGAAACTGTAAATTTAATTTCTGGACACATTGAGAACACATTATTCCACCTCCCGTTTTCTCTTCTTTCCCTTTCAAGCCATAACTTCACACGGGTTTACAGCTTAATTCCATAACTGATTAGATAAAGCTGTATTGTCAAAACATTTGGACCCTGGCCAAATTTCCAGAGTATGCAAGACTGAAACAATGTTAAGTTTCCTATCTAACTGTTGCTGTGTTCACATCAATAGGCTTTGAATCTTCTAGAACTTATTTTTCTGGAAGACAAACCACTTTTGCATTGATTGCATGTACAAAAATGTTCCAGAAAAAAGGGGAGCACAAATTATTCTCACACACATGAACATCACCGAAGTTCCAATACACAAATTTAACCCAAGTCTCAATCAAGTTTAGTGACTTCATTTGAGGTCTAACTTGTTTCTTAGACAAACTCTATTTGATAGAATTAGCTACATGTAAATGAGCTAAAACCCAGCCTTGGATTTCACATGCTTAGTAGTACACAGGCAATAGAACTCGTATCGAGGGGCCGATGTATTCTGAAGTTGGAATACCTCGCTAATATTTGTCTGCAGTAAACCTGCAACAAAAAGTTCCAGAGAATGGAAAATAACCCCTCAAATCAAGGGTAATGTTGTGACTTTCAATGTGTATTAGGAAATTTCTATTCGTACAACAGGTATGTTGTAGCTACATACAGTGTGCACACGAAGTGCAACTTCTTGCTACGACTTTGCTGTAGTGTGATCATGACTTCTGGTGTAACCTTGTCATGTGACACAGACATCTAAACTTGTATTGTCTATACAATCAAGCTCATTTAGGATATCCAGTAATGGCTGCTGACATTTCCGCTGGTAAATTAATCAGGGTTTCTCTCTCTCTCTCTCTTTCTCTCTCTCTCTATTTTTGTCTACACTTCCATTTCAGGTGGTTGAGTATGTAGAGTGACATTAGTTGATTGGTTGAACCTTGAACGCTGAGCTTTATTTCCCTTTTGGTGGCAGTTCAAGTACAGTGCACTTGGCTCAAGGTCATGTGACTAACATGTGATAGCATCATACAGTTTCTGTGCAATTTTGTACATTCCTTGTTATAAATATTTTCAAATCGTAAATAAATATAAACAAGGATATATAATAATAGTTTGTTTACCCAGGGAAGCCTCATCAGCTTCAGTGCTGTTCTTCCTGAGGGCCCTGCAATTATTATTACCCCAGCAATTACCAGGTACCCATTTACACCTGGGTGGAGAGGGATAAATGATATAAATGTTCTACTTACAGATCATATCATTTAATTATTCAAATAGTAGAGGGGCAAGTAGAGGACACAATTTCTCTATTCTGCCTCTCTTTCTCTCCCTCTCTCATGCTCATTCTCTCTCTCTCTCTCTCTCACTCTCTCTCCCTCCCTTCATCCTTCCTTTGCCCTTCTCCCTAAATTTTGTAAATGAAAAATTTGGCAAAGGATAGCTAAAATACAAATATACAAATATGATGAAAAAACAAGTTAAATAACAATGACATCTAATTTCCTGCAAAATGCTTTTGAAAAACTGGAAGGGTTTCCAAAACGGTTTCACGATTTCATTGTTTTGCTCGCATTAAGCCTTGAATAGCTCCTGTATAATATATCGACGGGAATGATTGTTTCCATAGAAAATAAAAACAAAAGAATGAAGAATAATGTTTACATTGAGCTGGTGCTCAAAGACAATTACCCCTGTTCAGAAAGATACATGTCGATGTTTGACATGCATTAAAGGGATTGATTAACTTTGTGAAAAATTCAAAAATCAGCTCAAATGCCAGTGAATTATGTGCAATCCTCTAACTACATATATAATCAAGGATATGTGAAAGTGTAACAGAAAATGGAACCCGTTTACTATCCTAAGAAAGAGAAAAAAGCGATTGATCGCTATAGCGCAAGTCGCTCGGCTTCTTCGCTGCGCTGCAGTCACAAAAACCAAGCACCAGCGCTTGGCGATTTCAAAGCGGGTTTCCAGCCAATGAAGAAATAGGGATTCGTTCATTGTACAGTATTCTATGATAGAACCGTAAGAGATCTTTAGGGTTCGGTGGTACTCTATCCCGACATCAAATGTTCATTGTTCAATCGTAAATATCCTGATATATAAACGACCAATCAAGTTATAAAACTCAGGCGATTCCTGTCTGACCTAAAGGTTTGCAATTATGATTACAGCATTAGCTGGAACAATGA
This sequence comes from Heliocidaris tuberculata, assembly GCA_025618425.1. Taxonomy (NCBI): domain Eukaryota; kingdom Metazoa; phylum Echinodermata; class Echinoidea; order Camarodonta; family Echinometridae; genus Heliocidaris; species Heliocidaris tuberculata. The sequence goes on from CM046845.1 coordinate 2,614,144, forward strand.
TTTTTTTTTTTTTTCAATCCTGGGCAAAGTTAATCAATCCCTTTAAACTGGTTATATATGGACATACATGTATATTAATAGCACAGGGAAGTCCTATTAAAAAAATGTCAATTAAAACATGCCAGATAGTAAATATATTGTCTATTCACCTCAAATGATAATTCATTGTTTTACATCCCACTCAGAGTCAAGTGCATTGTCAGTTTTAGCTACATGTACTGACCACATAACATATGTATGATTCTAAAATGTACAACTTTGGTATTCATAAGAAAGAAGCTGAAAAATTACTTTCAATGTTACTGTGCTGTAACATTAATACTGTGCATACACGGGCCAACAAATTCTAACTCTGCACCTTCAGAATTTATCAATTTATCCCTTTCAGGACAGGAATTATTTAAGGGCTAAATTAATCACATTTTGTTCTTTAAATTGGCAACAATAATATTTTTCTTTTAGTGCTACATGGTTCTAATAACGTGTAATGTGTTCGAAAACAATATGGTTAGAAGTTTTGTCGAAAAGTTGAAAAATTGCCAATTTTGATGAAAAACAATGATTTTGAACCTCTCAATGTGTTGTCAATTTAAGGGTTTCAAAGCTTATTCTCGTTTTTAAAATTCCTGCCATCAAATGCAATATGGTCATGCAATAAAAATGGAAGTAGTGTGTGCAGAAAATTCTGCTCTTTCTAATCGTGCATCTGGTATATTTCTTAGAGCTCTGAATCAAAAGTTATTGAGTCAAACCACAAAATGTGGTCAATTGTCTCGAAAGGGTTATACAAGTGGTATAGACATACATGTACCCACCCTAAAATATTCAATTCAAACCTCCCTGTGAACAAAAAAATGTTTAGATGCCTGCTTCGGCAGAGACAATGCGATGTCCCCTTTATCAGATTTCCATTGTTTTGCAACCCTTCATAACAATGTATACTGATAGCATTAGCTGGTAATCAAATTGAAATAGAGCTATAGAATAGAATGAAAACATAATGACTGTTTATACGTGATTTTCTGGGGAAAAGTAATGAGTAAATCATGTCTGAAGCTTAGATTGCAATTACAATTGAATGATGTACCTTTCCACCAACTTTTCTTTGAAACAGCTGTCAGATACAAACAAACACTGCCTACACATAAACTGACATCCCAAACAATGTATCTATAACCCCTTCCTATGAAAATCATCAAACTTAGTCGCATAAAGGGCATAGGTGTGAAAGCAGTATACATGTAGGTGGCAGCATTGATCTCTCTCTGAATGCCATGTATTGAAATATCTAACATACCAAAAATATTGTGGTTTGGGAATCCTGGTATGTACAGTCAAATCTGCTTTAGCGACCACCTCTATAGAAAGACCACCTGTCCATAATAACTGCAATTTTCGTTTCCCTTGAAATATGTTTCTCATTGAAACATGTATTAAAGGGTACCAATCACCAAAAAATATTTTACTCTGTATGTTAGAGGTTCCATGTCATTCTACTATATTCCAAATATGGGCTTCGAATATCACTTCTATAAAAAGATATTACAAGTTTAATTATACTCTCTATAAGCATAAAAGCGACTCGTGAGTAGACTACTCAACGTACCTGTACGCGCTTGCCAAGATAAGGGCTCGCGCGGAACCCATCTTGGAGGTTCAGTTCCGCACGAGCACCTTCATTTCATTTCCTTTACTTCCTTCATACTCCTAAACTGTTGACCTATAGAATTTCAGATAAAGTTCTTTGAGGTTAATTTTATACTTCCTAGCAGTATACAAATTCTTTTTTCAGGTGGTTGGTACACTTTAAAGAAACCTGTACATAAAGACCACCTGCTCATAAAGACCCCTTTTCTTGTCTCCCTTGAGTGGTCTTTATATACAGGATTCACTGTATCTGCAGCCGTTACCATCTTTCAAAGATAATAGTGACAACACATATTAAGAGAGGTTTTGCAGTGGATTAATAACAATTGTAGAATATTCATGACATTTCAAGGCAGAAAGAAACAACCCACTGATAAGTTTGAATCATTTTTTATAAAATGTATAAACTCATCTGAGGAGTAGCAAAAATAATGTGAATGGCATATTTAGAACTAAAATTACAGGCACTGCGGGAGTGACCAGCTATCAACAGCTGCCTATATTGCTACATTATTATATTATTATTACTATTCCACACAGCTCAACTCACTTTATCCTTGGAGACTTTATGAGAGAATGGGCAAGAACCATCCGTCTTCTTACAAGTACCTCTTAAGAATCTAAAACAAAGTAACAGAAAAAGTTTGAAGGAAAATCAAGATAACAACAAAAACTAAGTGTTATATAAAGAAAGAATCAAACTTCCTCTTTGTTACCATACATGCACAGAGTTTACAGCTGAATGACTGCAGATAGTCTTGAATTCTCTTAAAGGGAAATCCAACCTTAATAGCAAGTTACTTTGAAAGAAAGAGGAAAAATCATAGAAGTAGATTGGTGAAAGTTTGAACGAAATCGGACAAGCAATAAGAAAGTTCAAAATTTTTGAAAGTTGTAATCACTATATGCATATGGGAATTTCAAATTGGCTGAATAGATAATGTCACTGTGATGTAGCTGTGGACAACTCCCCCATTCGCTCTAACACACAAAATGCCTAAAATGTCACTTTTTTTCAAAATGCATTACTCAGGAGGATCTTTTCGTTCATGAGGACCTATAACAATATGCTATCTCCAATATATTTTGAGTACTGCCCCGAGGGTAAAAGCGCCTCGAAGAAAACCACCAATTAATGATATTTTTGTGTACGACAAATGCGAGAGTTGTCCACAAAAATGTCACAATCGAATCACCAAATTGCCAATTTGAGATTCGCATAGATGAAGTGATCTCATTTTTCAAACATCCATAACTTTCTTATTCCTTGTCCGATTTCTTTCAAACTTTCACCATCCTGTTTTTCTTATTTTTCTGCTTTCACACAAATCATCTTATTACCAAGGTTGGATTGCCCTTTAATGTTGGAAGAAAAAAAATTCTCACAGAATTTAACAAAGTTTTAACATGAAAGTTCAAGACTGCAAATTAGTGAAACAAGCAAAGCAGTTTCTTAAAAAGAGGGAATATAGCTAAGTAACGAGCACATAAATTAAATAATCATTTTCAAGGCCCATCAGGAGAATACATAGTTCCATATGTAGATTTACATTTTGTTGCCTTTCAGTGGTGGGACTTTTGACAATTTTTTGTAAGTTCATTAACATTCTACCCTATGCAACACTCATTGAATAACAGAAAGTATCTCTTGGCATTAATTTGATTTATTGAAACTGGGGGTGTTTCACGAAGAGTTAAGTTGGACTTAAAGGGTGACTAAAATAAAAAATTAATTGCCCATTTTTCGTAGGAAGGAGTCATCAGGAGCCAAAAAATATCTATCACACACTATTTTATGCATTCAGTCGTATTTCATAATCATTTGAAAAGTACATTTTTGCTGATTTACACAGTCATAAGCCCCGCCCCTAAAAAAAACCCATCGAAGCGACATCATGATCACGTGATCTGTGACGTACGAGAAGTAAGGGAAAATATTCCACCAACCTATATACCGTGCGCGCCCGCAGCCCCCAGCAGGCCCAGCCCGGTGCCAAGCATGACATTCACCGCATAGACCATTTGCATCGCATCTTTTTGTGTGTTTAATTCCTCACAATAAATTTGATTTTGGGACACAATTTCATCAGTAATGCCAAATCGGTGTATAGTTGCGGGCTGTAGCAAGACCCCTAAAGATGATGTAAGCCTACGAACATCATTTTCCTAAAGATGAAAATCTACGGAAATTGTGGGTCGCAAAGGTATGCTCACGCGGGCAGAGTGGCAAGGGCCAAGCGAGTGGAATACAATTTGCAGTGATCACTTTTCTTCTCCAGCAGCTGCAGCAGCTTCACCCGCAGCCCCTTCACCATGCCCTGGCGCGTCTTCTGCGAGGGGTTCAAACATATATGGTCGAATTCCTCTTGCCACTGCACTGGAGCTTCTTCTCTTTCGGGATCGATAAATCATCTGATAAATCAAAGTTCGTATCTGGCTCAAAAAAGTCCTCCAAATCGGACTCGCGATCACTATCCACCTCTCTAAGTTACTCGAAGAATTCAGCCAAAAATCTAAGTCAGTACTTGTACCGTATAGTAGTATGTAAAGCGAAGAAAAAAAAGGCGAGAGTAAAAACAAACCAAACAAAAGCGTTCACCAGTCGCTTAGTACGAGGGGGAACATAGTTGCCGTACTAAAGATGTGTAGTACATTGCACATACGCATAAAACGGCTGTGTACGCGTTTAAGACCAATGCAAAACTATCGTTCGGCAAACTCAGATGGATGAGAACATTGTTCAAAGAAAAGTTAAAAAAACAAAACAAGAGCTGTATATTGGGGCAAAAGTGTTCACTGATCTTGTAGAAAACATATTGATAATGATTATTCACTCCTAAGACTATATTGATTAATTTCCCTTTTTCATAAATTGTCCGTTGAACAGAGGGGTCAAATACCGCATTGTGTGTACAATGTTACATTGCCGCAGCCTGCAGATCTTGTGCCTCTTACTCTTCATACGTCACTTGGGGGTGTGACGTCAATTAGCCAATCAGCTCACGAGTTTTAAGGAACGGTCCCAAAACCTCTACTTTTCTCCTTTTTTCGGCAAAACGAGACATAATTTTGAAAATCATTTGCCAGATTCGTGATTTGAAAGCAAAAATACATGGAAACAGCACCTTTTTTCTCTCTAATTTAGTCACCCTTTAAAGTCGCACTTAAATTCCTAGTTACGTGCTGTATATTACGCATCACCGCATCAGTCAGATCATGCTAAGAGGACGGGGGCTATTGGGAAGTCTATCAATGAGATTACGCATTAAATACCGGATGTGCATGACTCTAGTCCAACTTAACTCTTTGTGAAAGAACCCCCAAGCATGAGAAACTTTAGTGCTATAACATTTCCCCCCACAACATATGCTTCAGGCTTTAAATGTCAAACATAAAAGGTTAAGATTACGATTTAGGTTAGGGTTAGGTGTATGGTAAGAGTTAGTTACACCAGGGCTTGATGCCAGGGGCAGATCATCCCCCTAATTCTAACTCCAGACTCTATAATCTCAAAATTCTCATGCATACAGACCCTAAAAATTTCAATTCGGACTTCCTAGAAAAGAAGTTGACGCAGAGCCCCGGTTATAGTCATTGGTCCAGGTTTGAAGTTAGGAATTCAAAGTGTTAGAAATTGATTGTGGATTGATTATTATTTCAAATTCAATGTGTACTCACTGGGTGCAGACAGCCACCTTGTCTGGGTCATGGATGTAAGGGCACTTGTCTCCCCTATGACACCTTCCATAGCGATTATAGAACTTACAGTATGGTTGGCTCTTCAGGTTCTTATTGCCTCTCTGGATCTTGCCTTGTATAGTCCTACGCAGGACACGACTGAACAAGTACAGACAAAAGATACAAATATAATAATCAGAAGTTTTCTGTCGTCTCTATGGTGAGCAATTATTAGTCCTTGCTTTTGCAGTGCTCAAGCTTATTCACCTACATCAGTTTGTGAAACCAGCAATGAACTGAAAGCTTTCCCTAACACCATGTGGTAATCTTCATGAAAAGGCTGTTCATATATTTTTACTAAAAGAACCTATTACGTATTCATTGGCACGTCATGAGCTGATGATGGCAAAATATATACCATAATTCTTTGGTGTTACATGGTTTCTTACAAATGTATGACATTTCAAGTTTTCTGCTCTTGCAATGTCAAGCTTTCAAAGTGGAATTTGAAATGGTAACACTAGTTTTACAGGAGCTTGCAGGTGTCCATATCTGGATGATCAAATATGAAGTTAATGTGGAAATCTCATCAGAAAGCTAGATGAACGCAACTGCGTCTCTGTATCACTCCATCTACATCTGAACCCAAACACATTCCAGTTAATATTTTCATCCTCATGAGGCAAGTTCGGTCAAGATTTGTATTAAAATCAATAATCTTATTATGCCCGGTTTGGCCAAGACATACGAACTGATGAACAGGCAACCCCTTAAACATAATGCCTTTGGCATCACAGTAGCAAAGGCATGAATATTAAATACATGTAGGAAGCAAGATGAGCAAGGACTTACTTAGCAACCCACTGCGTACTTGAGACCCTAGTCACTCCCTGGCGCTGGTAGACCTTGTGCACACTGGCAGTCCATACTCGAGAGAGGGAGCCCTGCTTGAATCTTGAAGTAGACAACGTCCTATGGGCAGATGAGGGTAGGACAGGGGAACCTGATATCCTACGAAGACTCTTTCCTGATCTACTCTGATGGTAGTGGACCCCTTTGGCGTTGACGACTCGGTATCTTGAGAGCTTCTGGGACGGGCTAGATGGAGTTGCTGCAAGAATGAAAGAAGAGAAAGACATAAAACATGATATACTGTATACGCCATATATTTCGCGGGGGGTTTATTTTCACGAATTTCGCGAATCGCAAGTGGGTCGCGAATTTAACAACACGCCAAAATATTGCCAACATAAGAAGTCGGTTGAATTTGTTGTCTCCTGGTCAGAAATTCACCACTTCGCTTTGCAAAAGTACATCATCACCGCTGTTTGTAGATTTGAGAATTTTCCGACCGCGAATTCAATCACTCGCGAAATAGTCTGGTTAGTCCTATTCGCGAAAATTTATGGCTGCGAAATTTATGGCTTATACAGTAATCAACCTCAAGCTACTTAGGTGAACAAACAAACATTATACCAACTGTATTGGGATTATTCAAATGCTGCATTGATTATACTGTAAAGATATTATATTCCCAACAGAATTTAAGAAAAATGATAAATGTATTATACAGTGCATCCCAGAAAGAAGTTAACAGTTGTAAAGTCTTCCCCAAATATTTCAAAATATTTCAAGGAAATTTTTATACCTGTGAATATATTAGTGTCTCTTCTACTAAATATCATCAACAAATCTGGCGACATTTTATGCATGCTCGAGTGAGTACAAGCGACTTTTGTGAAAGAGTGCAAAATTCTGACTTTACAAGAATTTGCATTGGTTTTGGCTAATATCAGAATAGCTGAGAGTCGTGAAAAGGCTGAGAAATTTGCATACATATTCTGATCAATAACTGACAATTTATGAAAGAACAGGATTTGTTCTCTGTACATCCTTACATATCCACCAACATTTTATGTTTGAGTGAGCAATGAACAAAATTGTTTTGAATTATACGACTTTTTTGGTGAATTTTAAATCTAAGTTAGCTTGCTTCGTCAAACATAAAGTATTGATGGGACATACTGGGACATATCAGAACAAAGCCTATTCTTGCATAAATGATTTTTAATGATTAGAATATAAAAATTTCTAAGCCTTTTTGTGATTCTCAACTTTGCTAATACAAGCCAGAACAAATACAAACATTTATGAAATGTGGATTTTGCAGTTTCACAAAAGTGGCATTTGCTGACTCAGGCGTAAAATATTGTTATGTTTTGGTGTCATTTGATAGAAGAGACCCCAAGTTATCCACAGGTATGAAAATTTCATGAAAATATTTTGAAATATTTGTTTTTAAAGACCTTTCCAACTGTCAACTTTTAAAGGTTCTTGACTTCATTGATACCACCAAGATCCAAATTATAGCAATTCTTGTCAACTCTGAATTTTGCATCCTTTCACAAAAGTTGCATTTGCTCAGTGAAGCACACTATGTTGTCAGATTTTTTGGGTAATGTCATAGAAAAGACCTTAAGCTATTCAATGGCATAAACATTTCCTGAAAATATTTTGAAATATTCATTTGGGGAGACATTTTTTAACTGTTAACTTTTTGTGTGGGATGCACTGTAGAGAAACATCTTTTAAATTTATGACCACATAATATTAAAAAAGTCATTACTTACCTACCACTGAGTGAACATTTTCCACAGCAATTTCAAGCAATTATTGTAATTTTTATTCTAATTATTCTAAGGGAACATTAATTTTTTTAATTCATAATTTTTTTCAGTAGCTTTCATCAACTTGCTTCATTAAATTGTCTGCTTCCACTTAGATTGATCAGCTTTCTACAAAATGATAATTCCTCTTTAATTCTAATCATAAACCTGGCAAAGTAAGAAACCAACTACAACAATAAAGTAACAGGTTAATCAAATCTAAAGTATTGCTCACAGGCTGATTTCCTGACAAGTTTAGTCCTGGTTTTCTTAAGAAGTGGTTGTTTGGGGCTCATCATCAAGGTGGAGTTGTTCTGTTGTGAGTTGATGAGACGGAAGCGTGTGCGGAGTAAGACTGGTGTGTGGGTGAGGACATAACGCATTCTCCTGTAGGTAGTAAGAGAGAGAGAGAGAGAGAGGATATCATAATTTAAAACAAAACTTTCCATCATGGTAATTAATCAGTGTGCACTTTGTTTGATAACTGAGAAGAATATTTTCAAAGCACACAAGCTTAGAAGAACACAAGCAAAACTTTAGACAAAATTTTCTACAATTCCCAGATTTCATTGACCTATCATATGCACATCCTGATTGCCTTCAGGCGAAACATGTGTTTTTCATATGAAACCAAAAATTGAAAAAGAATGCTCATCACGAAATTTTTCCCCTTGCCAGGACCCACCTTCTCTCTATGCTTTTGATGCAAAAGATAAATAATTTTCATGTTGAATGTACCGTACCTGCGCATAAAGGTATCTGGAGTGGCAGGCTTTGAAGGAGTGAATTTCTTGGCTTGCCACTTGAAAGGAGAAGAGTTGGATGACTGCTTAGGTGGTGTCTTCCTTGGAGTCCTGTTGGAGACTTTCCGCATCTTAAACCTGCTCCTGACAACCGCTGTCCCTCCGGGTCGACGATCTGTAAATAAGGAATACGGCGCATTCAGGTCACAGGACAAACAAGGAACATGAATTAGAGAGACAATCATAGGTAGGTACCTACAAATTCTCTTAATGTTGTAAAAGACAAGCCTCAACTATTAAAAAAAATACTTTTACTGCATCAAATAATTTTGATCCATCCCTACAAAAAGGTGTAGTTGAGCCACAGGAGCATAATTCCATCTTATATTAAACATACAAATGGCTGCATGGTTGAAAACGACACTTAATCAATCCTTAGTTTGAATGATATCTTTGACATCTCAGCTGACAATATACTAGCTAACATTTTTTTTGGGGGGGAAGTCTTTTCAAAAGAAATATCTTTGTGCTTGAATTGTGCATCATTGTCTCCTTTTATATGGGAATATTTCCATTAAGATAAAAAACACTACCATTACATCAGTGAAAAGCTATACCTTCACAAGATTTCCCACAAAGCAACATTATTTACTCTAGATGAAAAGTATTGCTATCCTTACCTATCTTATGCCTCGACTGCTTCCTTGTGATTGTGGAAGAGGCGGCCCGTTTCGTTTGATGTGGCTTCGGCTTGGTCCTGTTCAGTTTCAGTTGTGATCGATGAGGAATAACGATGGAAGACTTCTTAGGACTTCCAGATGCCATTGGGTAACCTTTAACCTTCTTGTATCTAGAGTTAACAGCAACTTGCATTTTTTGTGGAGATGAGGATGTTGAGGGCTGCTCTATGGAGACTACACCAGGATGAGAAAATGACTTGACAAGCTTGTATTTATTCATCTTCCCACTACCAATATGCATGTAAGTTTTCACTGGTAATTTCACTGCAGGTGTAATGACTTTCCTGTGATCAATTTTATGTCGAGAAACTGAAGACAAAGACATGGAAGAGGGAGTTGACAACTGCTTGTTCATTTTGTACTTCGTTCTTATAACATTTACCTGAGGAGAGGGACTTTGCTTTAAAGTGTTTAATCCTGTGTTTGGGTTATTTTTTGCAGTTCTGATCTCATCTCCAACATGCGCAGTTGTCTTTTTCACAGTATTCTTCATACTCCCCACTTTTGTTTTGTTGATAGCTTTCACATGAGCAGAAGATAGCTTTCCTGGAACCACTTTTGGAGCAACCCATTTATAATCACTGATTGCTGCTATAGCACTACTTCCAGTTGTCCTCTTTTCATGTTCACTTTCTTTACATTTCTTGTTGGCACTATTTGGTTTTAAATTGGATCCCTGATTACCCCTGACTGTTTGACTGCTATCAAATGCAGCATTTTTTTCTGAGTTTGTTTCAGACTGCCTAGCAAGTACACATGATGTCTTTCTAACTACACCATCAGACAAAGATTTACCATGTTTTAGTTGAGCTCTGGCCCCCTTTAATCGTGCAATATCCCCAAGGCATTTGTCTAGTTCTTTGGAAAGGGTGGCAAGAACCTCAGCATTAGGACGTTCTGTGGGCCCTTTCTGACTTCCAGCAGGCTTCTCTGGTAATGTTTTGGTAGATCTACATGTCTGTGCTTTTGAAAGACTAGAAGAAAGCTTGACAGAGGTCTCTTTTCCTGCATTCCTTGATAAACCTGAACCAGCATCAAGGTTGACAACAGATTTCATTGCACCTGCCACACTTGCTTTCTGAGATGTGGGTAACACAACTCTCCTTTTATTACTGTTTCTGTGTGACTCTGATGAACTGCCTTGTAGTTCAGGGGTGACAGATATTGTTCTTATTGAGGCAAGGCCTGGTTCTGTTGACTCTGATTTACCTATAACTTCTGGCTTGGCTGATGTAGGTTTTCTAGATGAAAGTCCTACCTTACATACTTCTGATGGTGTTGATTGTGATTTGAGTAATAATAAGTTGTTTCCTTGTTGGGGTATCACTATTCTCCTTGCTTGACCATCTTGCTTTGGAACTGGACACTGACCTGTTGAAGTAGCTGCAGATATCTTTTCCTCCTTGCAAACATTTGCTTCACCTTTTGCACATGAAGCACTCTTACTCCTTTCAATTGCTCTTCCTACTTTAAATCTCTTCACATCCTCGGCAATATATTTATACCTTGTGGCTGGGGTGGTCAAATGGTCCTCACTTCTTTCTTTTGATTTCTTCCACGTCAAGCTCTCCTTTGTGGGAAGGTATTGAGGATTATGTGACCTTTGACCTTGCTTGTGGAAGCTAGAAGCAGAAGACTGGGAGGATGAGCTTGGCTCTTGCTTGGTCCATGAAAACTGGTTTGTATTATATCCTGAAGACTTTGGAGCACTCTTTTTAACAGCAGGCTTCTCTTTATGTTTGCTTATTAACCCTGCAATAAATGGAAGCACACAAGACAATGAACAAAAACCAACAACAACAACAACAAAAAATACCAAGATTAAACTCTTAGTCTTACACATTTGAAATTTCTAGTTGGCCAGTTGGGTTAATTCAATGAACCTTTCAGAAATGCACAAGCACCAGTGCAAGAAATGCTTTTTGACTCACACTCACTGGAGCTTTTTAAAATTTTCTAATGTATTTTGATAGGAGACGTTCCCTCAAAAAGATGTTTCTATATTTTTTTTTTTTCCTACCACAGAATTTTTTGTTTCCATTAAAGTGAAAGTGGAGCTTTTGGTCCCCAACATTAAAGCCAAAGGTAATCCAACCTTTGTAAAACGAGAAACAGGATGGTGAAATTTTGAAAGAAATAGAACAAAGCATAGGAACGTTATGAATGTTTGAAAAATGAGATCACTACATCTATGCGAATCTCAGATTCATGTATTCACGGTCAACTCGCCCATTTGTCGTACACAAAAAAAACACATTAAATTCTGATTTTCTCCTACATGTAAGAGCCTCGGGCAGTACTCAAAATATATTGTAAGTTCGATAGCACATTGTTATAGCTCCTGCAAAAAGAAAAAGATTCTAGATCTACAAAAAGTCACTTATACATGTACAAGCTTATCTGGAGATAAGCTTGTACTCCACAATAGCTTTCACAGGTGAATAGACTTCAGTAGGTTTTGGGTGTATTTAATAGCAGGCCATTCTAGATCATTCATACATGAGAGGAAAATAATTATTTAAAAAATTCACTTTCAACTCTGAACCCTCAAATTTAGCATAGTCTAACCTAGGTCTAACTTTATTTAGAGTTGAAAGAGTCCCTGAATCAGCTAATCTAGCAAATTTTAAAAAATTAAATCTTGCTTAAACTTGTTAAAGTAATTTTGTTGTCTGTTTTTGACTACTGCAACAGTGAAGGACACAGTACACATACATGTAGGCAAGGGCCTGAGTGACAAAAGTATAACTTATAAATAACAGTTAACTTTAGATATAATTTAACGCACTCATGGGACCATCACTATATGGGGCTGTGTCAATTTTGGCCTGTCACAACCTCTAAGTTGAAGAGGTAAAAACACCAATATAATCAGCAAAATTTTGGGGAAATACTTCCTTCTACATTTTATAATGATGGAATATCTAATTTCATGCCAGATTCTTTGATAGGATCTTTATCATCTTGATCAAGTGAAAATTTTGGGCTGTTTATGGTTAATGATCTTGCTCCTCTCCAGCACACATATGTGCTAAATATCACACACTTGCTATATGGGAGGCAATTGCTCAAGGTATGATGGTTCAGAGTGCGAAGTTATCTACAATATAACCTTGCATAAGTGTGAGTGAACTTAACGTTACATTTTGAAAAACTGACATTTTACTTTAAGTCATTTCATGTGTTGGAGCAAGTGGGAAAGTTGACCACCGCTACATCACAGTGACCTTATCGATTCGGCCAATTTGAAAATCTGCTTCTCTGATTTTCCGCTTTCTCCCAAAATATCAAATTATTATGTACACAGTCACACTAACAGGTTGGATTGCCCTCACTTATACATGTATGTACAAGCTTATCTGAAGATAACCTTGTACTCCAGACTAGCTTTTACGTATGAATAGGCTTCAACAGGCCTTTTTCCAGTCTAGATCATTCATACACGGAGATTGAGAGGAAAATAATTATTTAAAATTTCACTTTCAATTCTGAATCCCCAAATTTGTGGCACAGTAAGAGTTGAATGAAGAGTCCCTAAATCAGGTAATCTAGCAAATATAAGAAAATTAAATCTTGCTGAGAGCAATTTGCTGTCTGTTTTTGACTGCTGCAACAGTGAATGTTGGACACAATCCCACATAGCCATAGGCAAGGGCCTATGACTATGAGTGGATTGCCCTTAACCAGTTAACAAGTAAAGTTAGACCTTACAACACAATTTTCAACACATGGGACTACATACAAATATTATCTGTCTTTCATAATCATCATTACGGCCGGTGAAATACCAGACTACTGATCCTTCACTTGGGACTAAAGCTTCTTTACATACTTACCGGCCAAAAAGGAAAATTCATTGGCAAGCTTTTGGCGTTCAGTTCCATGTTTTTCTCCATTCTTGTCGCGCCTCCCGCTTTCAGCGTTGTTTACCATTTTGTCTCGCGATGAATAGACTGCGCAAGTGAATTCATGTGCTGGCCGCACCGGCGCGGCTAGTCGCTAGGCCTAGGCGCTAGGCTAGGCCAAAGCGCGGGCGCGCCGCGCCCCGCCGGCCAACGTTAATTTTTTGCCAGAGTTGGCAGAATTCTGCTTTCTGGCAGAATTTTGACCGCTTTAGCATCTAGCATTCTGCTAGGCATAATTTGACAAAATTTAGCAGAATTTTAGCAGAATTCAGGTGTTTCTTTTTCTTTACTTGTCAGAGTATTTTTGAGTAAAAATACACCCCAAAATGCTGATAACCTTTTTTTTTTTTTTTTTGCTTGTCAGAGAATTTTTTAGTAAAAAGTCCCTTCTTTTTGCTTGTCAGAGAATTTTTTAGTTTAATTTTGATCAATTTTCGTTTAGCAGTAAAATATTTGATTTAGCAGAATTTTTGCTGCTCGCTAGGAGAACAGTTTTTTTTTCGCTGGCCACACTGCCACCGGCCCTGCGTCGTGTTGCTGTTTCAGTCATACTGTTGCAATATTTCTTTTTGCTGTGTGATGACATAATATAAACTGATTTTAAAAAAAAAATTACCAATAACTGAATAGCCGTACTATTGATAAACCTTCTGAAAAGGATAAAATACGATTGATGAAAGTCTGTAATTAAAGTGTAAATATCTCTACATTTCTCTCTGTCATCTATAAAACACTCTCTCATCTCAATTATTGTCCATAATACTGGTCAAGAACTTTATCTGGAAGTTCAAATTTTCGATTTCATGTGATATAATTTATGAAAATTGAAGTATTTGCAATACTTAATTTTCCTCATCATCGCTCTGTTGTCTTCTATTATTGTAATTTGACCTTTCTCTAATGCTATAGGCCTTATCCCTTTTTATATTCTTGTTTTCTAGTAATTGTACATCTGTGATAGTCATAATGTATTTTTTAGCTGTTGCCTTCTTGAAGATAAAGAAAAAGAGGTGAAAAAGTATTCATGTTGGTTAAGCCAGCTATAGCAAACTCTTTAAAAATATTTATGTTCATTTAATTTTCATAACAAAAAATTGTATGATGGTTGTTATCAAATACAACTTGCTGACACATTCACTCAATTAGGAAAGTAATAATTGGTCTGGAAATATGTAACTCAGTCATCCATTTATAGGTTTTGTTGATTTATCTTTATTATTATGTATCATTTTCAGCAGCTATTCTAGAATTTTAAAATGTATGAAATTTGTTGATTCTCAGAGAACAGTTTCAACTGCTATGTCATAATGAGAAAAAACAAAAACATTAAAACCTATTTTTAAAATATTAAATTATGACTGAAATATATTTGCAAGGAAGGTATTTTGTAGAAGTTGAACATATTCAAGGGATGTTTGAGCAAGTTTGTTAGCACATCCTCTTTTGGTTTCTGCAAATGATTGACACTATCACTGATTGTGATGAAAGGTACTACACGTATTCAATATTCTTTTCCCCATAATAATCCCACACTGATTGAGACACATCAAAATAATTAATAAAAAAATGTAATTTAAATTAAGACCACTGACAAGACATCAACTAAAGAAACAACGTTTATACATTTACAAGACATATACCCATCTTTTATTAGCTCATTTCCACAAGTTTGTGCATTCCATCAAAGAGAACATATAACAATTATTGTATCAAACAATAATATAATTAAATACAGTGTGAAAAATATACAAAATGTGTAAATACTACAGCCAACATACAGTCAGACATAAGAAATCTCATTTTGTACAATTACATGTAAAAGGAAACAAATACTATGAATTATGGACAAGATCATGCCAGTATAAACGGATCCAACTAAATTTTCTAAAAGGTTCACGTAATGAAAATATTCCCTTACAATACAGAAATCACTTTATAAAACTGATTTTGCCATAAACTGATTCCTGGAAACTAAATGGTACTTTTTATACCATACAGCACTACAATAAGTTTGGCATTCTGTAAATATAGTTATAATTTTGATAATACATCTAAATGATACCTTGTTATCTTGATCATCATACCATTAAATATTTACAAACTATCGACAACTGTGCAAGTGTGATGATGATGAGACAAAGAAAATGTGCATGAATTTGTGGAAAAGTTACCCAGAATACCGGGCATTGTGAGAAAAAAATTCACGATGGCTAGGTGGATGGAGCAGTTGAAGTATTCAATGACATTTACAGGCTTATTAGATCAAAATTTATGATCTGTATTTTAAAGAATACTCATGCGAGATTGTGAACAAAAACAGTGACCTGGAGACTCTCACTCCACCTTGGAGCATACTTCAGTATCGAGATGACCCGAGGACAATGCCCCTGAAAGTATTCAATGCCTCTCAAAATATTCAAATTTGTATACTCTATTCAGTGGCGGATCCAGGCAGGGGTGCCAAGGGCGCACGCCCCCCATTAATTTTTCTGTTTTGTGATTTTTACAGTGGCAGGGGTGATACCCCCTCCCACACCCTCCGCTCCCTCGATGCTGGCGCCCCCCCCCCCCCCCCATTTCAAATTCTCAGATCCGCCACTGCTATTACCAGTAGGCATAACCAGAAGTATATTTAAATAGATAAATCAAATTTTGTTATCATTGCACAATATCCTGTCAACAGAAATCTAGAAGAGTGTCATTATTATACCAATGTGGAAATAACTTTCAAATACATCAAATAATTAACTACATGTACAATGAAAACAAAACATTATCAACTAGTTATATCATTTGACCCACAGTTCTAGGAATAGTGATTTTATTACTTCCTATAATACAAAATCAATATTCACAATTGTGAGCTATACCTTTATAACAGCACAACAGGACACAGATCACAGATAATAGTAATGATGATTATGTAACATTGGTAATTTCATATGCAACACTTAGAATAGCAATATATCTCCACTGCGGAAATTTCCATTAAAGACAAAGTTGAGTTCTGGTCTTGCGATTACATTGTGAAAGAAACTGTCTGGAAACAATTGGAAACAGTTGATCACGTCTAAATAAGGATTGGTGTATACTGTGAGGTTCATCAAAATGATAAGAAATCAACCCAAACTCGCTAAAGAGCACATGCACCGCACACAGAAATGGGTATTTGGGATCGCACACAGATGGGGCATGAATGTTTAGCCCGAACATTTCAGCTATTTTTCATCATCATATTTTGAATATAAGGGCATTTGAAGAGCAATCCTTTTCAGGGGATGTTTCTACTATGGTGTTCTTTCAAACTGACATAAAAGGAATGAGAAAGCTTATAAATGATTTTTCACCTATCCCAGAACTCAACCTTCCCTTTAACTGCAGAATCATAAGACCAAAGGCCCATGAGACCGAAACAATTGGTTTGCTGGCTTTCAGACAACTAAACGTAGTTGACGTTAGTTCCATAGTTCATGAGATCAAAAGCCGAAAAGAAGCTTCCGTCTTGTGGACATTCATACAACCACATAGAAGGTTCGTATGAGAAGAAGTCTACTAGCCTCATCAAAGATTTCATGAGACAAAATCAGTTGGTCTCGTGGATCTGTGGTCGTTTGGACCTAAAGTTTAGTGGATGTTTAGTCTAATGGGCTGCAGTTATCCACACTTTATCTCATTAAAGATAATCTCCACTTCTGGAAATTATGGAATTCCATGTTGAGAAAAACTGGTTGAAGATATCACTCCATTGTTTATCACTGCATTGTTTATCATGCAGTAGACAGAGTCTTTAGTTTATACCTGCAAAATATAAATGAACTACCAAATTTTGCTGATAATCACATTCACTGCAAGCACAACTCACTTTTGCACATATGATACCACTTATTATGCACATGTGTTTGGATAACTCACTTAATTTTATCATCTTTTGTTATCAGTACTTATTTCTCAGCTATTATATTCTTATCTATATTATCTACCAAAAATCATTTGGCAGATATGTAACTGTTGTCTTTGAACATTCACTGTACGTTTTGTTATATTCTGTTAGAATTCATTTTCCGCCACTGCTGGAACTCAAGATCACCTTTAATTACTGCGCTTACTCTGAGATGTCTTCACAGGTATAGATGTATAAATGCAGTTTTCATTTTGGTGACAAACAGTGCATAAGTTAAATTGATAGGGCATACATATACACACTTTTTGTTACTGTTAGGCATTTACGGTTTGATGCTGTCCATATCACAATACCATTCCACCGCCAGAACATTCCATCCTCTGTACATCGAAAGAGATGAGTGAGAAAGAAAAAGGGGGAAAAAAGGAGAGAAGGGGGAGGGGGAGAGGGCGAAGAAAGAAGGAAAGAGAGACAGAACAGGGGGCAAAAATTGTATTCAATGGAGTCACTTATAAAAGAAAAAATTAAACTGCTAAACATAAAATTATAACAGCTCACGAAAATGATTTAAATTTTTTACTTTGTATCATGACATCTTATAAAAACAGATGCTAACTGCTCCAATATACAAATTCTCTTAAAATAAATTGTCTCCCACAAAATGTACACTAAAAAATGATGTATGACAAAATAAAAATACATTTTAGTGATGTAAGGGTAGAATAAACATGAAAAAAAAAAGTGACAATAAAATGAGGTTAATGGAGATGCTGATAATGATGATGAAAAAGATGATTATGATGACAGTGCAGTGGTGGTGGTGGTTTTGGTGGTGTCAAGGTGGTAATAAATCATGAATGTCATAATGATGGCGATGGATTGATATTTGATGGTTATGATAGTTCATGATGATGATGATAATGACCATGATGATGATGGTGATGATGATGATGATGATGATGATGATAATTATGATGGTTAGAAAATTATGAGAACGATCATGATGATGATTGATATTTGATGGTTATAAAGATAATGACAATGGCAATGACTGCAATGATATCGTTGCTGTTACTGACGATAAAGACTACAAACCACTCACCTGCTGAGGTTCTAAGAAAGAGAGCCAATCTGATGAGTGTGTTGGCAGAAGCCCCATGGAGGAACACTTATAAAGAGCTAAGGCTATACCAAGAAGGTTGGCAATAAAATAGACAACTTTTTGGATGAGTGCTTGGGGACTTCCTTCAAGCATCTTATATGCTGCAGAGGTTACATAGAGAGAACAAAACAAGAGAAACAAATAAGAGCAGAGAAAAATCATTAAAAAAAAAAAAATAACACTAATCATCATGAATAGAGCATCTGGGAGGTGTACTACATGTAGGTTAGAGGCAGTGGTCTTGGAAATTGGAGGTCTAAGGTTGAAATTGTGCTATTGTGCCATTGGGTAGCTGATTATAATACATGATTAACGACAGAAGCGTTGATTCGTTCGGTTAAGATAAAGCACGGGAGGTGCAAGCATTGTTTGTGAACAATGCTCTCCCCTCTAATGCTTTGTCTATTTCGAATGAATCGACACCTCTGATAAAGGAATTAAAATCAAAAGGACAATTACCCTCTGGACTATCAATCCCCTCCCCTTCCAGAAAACTATCCTCCTAGGACAACAACCTCTGGTTAAACACCCCTTAGGACAATACTACCCCCCCCCCCACATAAAACTATCGCTTTCACTATAAAAAAATACACTCATCCCAACAGTACATCCAGTATGTCTTAAAAGGTAATGTAATGTTTGATAGTACATACGAGCAAAATTAATCACTTCTAAGTAGAGGAGAGGCTGGATGGGTAGCCATAGCATCGTGCCTGCTCATGATAGAGAAGATGGAGCTACATGTACCAACCGATTCTCAAACAACTACCCCCTGGACTATTACCCTGGGGACAACTACCCAACCAAGGACAATCCCCCCCCCCCCCCCCCCCGGACAATTACTGGATTTGGGGGGGATTCTTGGAGGGTAATCTTCCTGGGGGTAATTGTCCAGGGGTAGTTGTCCGGATATGTTACCAAGCATGTACATCAAGATCAACTGGTCTAAACCCCCCCCCCCCCCCCCCCCCATCCTCCATCATCCTGGACAAAAGTCTACCTGTTTATCTGATGTGTGCCAATATACCTATAGAGCTAACTTACTTGTTTTGAGAGACATGAGAGCCTGGATGGGTCGCCATAGCATCATGCCTACCATCATGATAGGGAAGATTGAGATGGAGCTGCCTGCCATGTACATCAAGAACAAGTTCATCGGTAGCTGCTTCATGGGTGCTAGTGCTATATCCCAGCATTTCTGTGGGGTTGATTTTTTTAAAAATTAAGAAAAACAAAAAACATACAGGAGATGAGGAATTTCAGCTCTTTGACAATGCAATCTACTAGTAATTCTACACTGAGCATTGCCCTGTAAAAATCTTGGAAATTCGTCCACAACTTTGTAGATATTTGCAAAGGTACCTTCAAAATATTGTGAATCAATTTGCAATTGAGGTGAATTTGTAAGTTTCAAGTGAATAATTATCAAAGCGTACAGTTTCTAAAAAAAAAAAGAATTGTGTAAATAGTCATACACTTTTTCAAGACATTATTTCTGCTTTCAGAATCTGCATTTAAAAAAAGGAGGAGTTTTTCATCTCACAAATTTTCTTCATTCAGATGATGTGAGCATACTGTGCATTAGAATTATTTTCTTTCTCTCTGTTTAAATATCTAATATCTTTAAGGGGGGAAAACATCAAAGTACTTACTTTAACAACTAGAGCTGAATCTGTATCATGTTGTGATAGATCTGGGAGTGAACGTTCTGTGAAGCCTATGGGAGCAGGATGATCGTGGATGGGTTGTAGCTGCCGCTCACTTCTTGGCCTGAGGGTGAATTGAATAAATTTTCTGCTTTTAAACAATTATTCACCATTTGCTAAAGTTTTCACAATAAAAGAACAAAATCTAACCTGAATACAATTTTTTTTTTACTAACCATCAAAAAAATAAGTTTTGGGCCTTGTAATCTCAGTACAGTATTGATGTAATCCTGTTACATTGCTTGACATATTTATGAAACAATTTTGATTTGCCTAGGTGCCACAATGCCACATACTGCAAATCTGGAAGTGCAAAAGGCTGTAAGAGTCTACATTTGCATTAAGACAGGTCTACTGATAAAATAAAACACATGCACCTGAATCAAATGTGTTTTAGCCAGTGAAAACAAAAAGCGTTGTTTCCCTTTACTTTTAGGTCCCCCCATCATAGCCAGGTTCTGGCACAATACTGAATTTAAATTCAAATACAGAGCAGCTCCCCCCAGCATGCCCAGCTGTGCCGATACCGCTGGAGTCCTATTAGGCAACCAGGATCTGGACATACGATGTAGAGGCATCACTACCTGCGTCCAGAACTCAACCAAAATAGGATGGGGGGGGGGGGATTGTGTGTCCGGACACTTAACAAAAATTAGCCTGTCAATTTTGCTGTCGGATTTTACAAAAAATATGCATCAGGTATACCCAGGCCCAGACGTTCTAATTCCGGACAGTTTGTTAATCCGGACAGGTCATTTTTAAACAGTAAATCGAACAACTTTTCATGCAATTTGTCACAAATCTTTCACAGGAATGACAGGATAGGTTGAAAATCATGTGAATTGCAAATATTCATTGGTTTTAGTGTTAGACCTACTTGATGCATGTTTTTCGTAAAATCTGACGGCAAAATTGACAGGCTAATTTTTGTTAAGTGTGTGAAATGCAACCCTCCATCCTAACACTAAAAATAAAATCAGTTATTCAGTGAATGTTTGCAATTCACATGATTTTCAACCTATCCTGTGAAAGATTTGTGACAATTTGCATGAAAAGTTGTTAAATTTACTGTTTTAAAATGACCTGTCCCAATATTAAACCAACCTGTCCGGACACACGATACTGACATTGACAATGACAATGACAATGTTGTGACATCATCAGACATGACCACACCACGTAATACTATATAGTGACTGTGTCTGACGTGCGGAGTGAATGAGGGGGACCCATTAGGCAGAAATCAGTGTAAATTCATTGTTCCTAAATTAAGGTTATTTAGGTCATGAAAAAAGAGACAATGGAATTTTGGAGTTTCATTGTGAAAAAGACATTGAAAAAATGTGAAAATGAGAGAACATGCTGAAATTGAAAAGTGTTCTTGTTGAATTAAATAAAGACTAGATCTAGGTCTAGAGTCTAGAGACGACTAGATCTAGAGTCTAGATTACTTTAATTTAAACGTTTAAAAAAAAATCTTTTACTAGTGCAATTACCTTGACGTGAAGTCAATAGCCCACTTGTGTCTCCTTCCTACACCACCACGAATAGCAATATTTTGCTGGTTAGCCATTAGTGTCTGCCGAATTTTAAGGGCCACTAAACTTAGATCTGAAAAGACATACGGGTTGACGGTACAGCAGAATGCGTACGAGGGACTAGTATATATATGCCGTGCTCAAGCTAAGTCGAAAATCTTGTGACGTCTGTATAAAAATGGCCAGAAAAAATGAGATGGCGCTAGACCTCAAATATATCGGGCATTTCCGGTGTAAAATTATTTATGTGCAAAATTGCGTATACTGCATGCATGCACTGTGCACGAATGCTAGCGCGGAGGAAGGGAAGAATGATGCTCCTCTTTGTTGATAGAACAGGTGAACCATTTAATTTTTACATTTTTAAATTTGATATTAGAGTGTTTTGGGGTTCGCATGTGGAAGATTTTTTTGATGTTTATAAGTAGGGATTATGCCTTAACATCATTCAGAGTTGTTATAGTTTATACCGCACCGCACCTGATTTCGGGTTTGGTTTGTGTCCTCCGCCTCCTCCGGCTTTTGCCTTTTAGTGGCACAGGCTATTTGCACTGCCAGCCCAATGACATGTCATGGCCAATAGCCATGCACTCGATCTGGACTGCAGCAACAGCCATGATTGATAGGCTGAGCAAGGTGCAGAAATCGAAATTGCAGAAATTTGTAAAATGTGCCATGGCTTAATATTGTGCCATGTAATAAATTGTTGAGGAAACCCAGGGGTCGTTTCATCAAACCGTCATAACGACAAGATCAGCGACATCTCGACGCTGTCGCTCAACATGTCCGCTAAGTGACAGTGTTTCATAAAGCCGTCTTTGCCAGGACCAGCGACAACTTCCGCTCAACATGTCCGCTAAGTGACAGTGTTTCATAAAGCCGTCTTTGCCAGGACCAGCGACAACTTCCCTGACAAGTGACTACTCCAAACATGTCATATCTTTTAAAACACCATCACAAGCCAGCTTTAACTAAGTCTATGGGCTGCGAAAAAAATGAAAATCGTAAATTTAGAGAAAAATTACTTTCTGATTTCCAAGCACGGCTTTATCAAATAGACCCTAGTCTAGTTTTTTTCAATATTTATATTATAATATTTTACAGATGCACAATATGTTTTTTAAGGCGTCTTGACACCCTGACAAGTAAATTAGATTAACATTATTTGTCTTCACATCAGTCTACCATAGAAGCGGCATCGAAAATGGAACAGTCTGTATCTACAGACCCATGTGAATGATGACAATTTGTCATTTATGTATTTTCCGTATAGTTTCCATTTTCAAACAAAGCATTGATATAAATAATATTACATGTATTTTTGATGAATAAATATTAAAGGGTACCATTCACCAAAAATATATTGCTCTGTACATGTATGTTAGGTTCCATGCCATTATAATATTCAAAATATGGGCTTCAAATATTACTTATTTAAAGAGATATTGCAAGTTTAATTACACTCTCTCTAAGCATGAAAGCGACTCGTGATTAGACTACTCGATGCACCCGTACGCGCTCGCCAACATAAGGGCTCGTGCGGAACCAAACTCGGAGTTCGGTTCCACGCAAGCACCTTACTCCTTAGTGTTATCCTTTATTTCCTTCATACTCCTTAACTGTTGACCTATAGAATGCTAGATAAAGTTCTTTGAGGTTTATTTTATACTTTCTAGTGATACAAATTATTTTTTCAGGTGGTTGGTGCACTTTAAAAATTGGGTCATAAAATATCAATCATTCAATCATTTTCTCTTAATAGAACAAATTTTGGATCTCCTTTTCATAATTCTTCACTTATGTTATCCTCTTACTTCCAAATCTAGACTCGTATTTGTCGCAAAAGCATCTTTGGGTTTTCTCAATTTTATAAATTCTAAGATGCAATAAGTAACACATTTTTCGTTCTAACGGAATAGTCTAATTGTATCATCAATAATAATTTTGCTTGATTACCTGGATCAGGGACCTTTCAACTCTTGCCATGCTACAAATTTTGGGTTTCGAAGTTGAAAGTGAAATTTGAACATTTCGTTTCCTCTCATGGTATGATCGAAACTAGACCAATTCCAGCTAATACACACACAACCTAATAAAGCCTATTCCACAGGTAAAGTATTTGGATTACAAGCTTAAGCTTCTACTGGTACAGTATAAGTAGTAGTAATCATAAAACAAGATATTTAGCCATTATAACGTTGGGTAGGATGAATTCAATAGGAACAAAATTTGGTAAAGAGTTTTTTTACATTTTTTCTTTCCCTAGAAATGATGCCGACCTAATGTAGAATAAATCTGTTAATATTTTACTCATGATATTGAAAAAAATAGTAAAAGGACTGCTTTATTTCTGGGGAAAAAACTGATCTCTCTCTCTCCAAAACATTCTAATTATTTGTTTCTATTCATCCTGATTGTTCCTAATTTTCATTAGATCTTGGACAAGGTGTAATCTGATTGCATCTGGTCAGTGTATCATGAAACCATCATAAGTACAAGTTCCCCGACATCCCATTGTCGGCTAACTTGTACTTAATGACGGTTTTGGGAAACAATGCCTTGAATCACGTGCATAGCATAGGGCTAGGTGATGTGCTTCAAATGGACAGAGCGTCTGCCTAGGGAAGGATGGTACATGTCACTCACACATATGCAAGGTTATTTATAGATAACCTCGCACACCGTACCTCTGAAATTTTCAGGCTGTTTTTGGCCATCAATCTTGCTCCTTTGAAACTTTCACACAAGATTTAATATTAATTCTGCATGTAGAAATATTCATATTGATACAAGTTATAAGTTTATAGGTTTGTCATTTGTTGAGAAATCCAAACCTAGCAATTCTAATATGAAATTTTATTTAAAATGCACTCTCTAAGTGACAACTTCTTTTTCATTTATTTACAGGTTGGACCGAGTTAGGACTGCATTAGTGATGTTACAGTTATGTGAGGTATCTTTGGAAAACAATGATCATCATATTCTGGGATTTAGATTATCAGTAGTGTGCCAGTCATCCTGAGCCAGGCCTTCCTTGCACAGTCAAGGGTCTGTGTGACACGCCTGTCAGCTTCAACGCCATGTATCCTTCCAAACACTTAAGTCACCATCATCATCATCATCACAGCCACCATCGTCATGGCCACCACCATCAGCATCGCCATCATCACAGAACCTCTCTATCAGCTCGAACTTTCATTTTGGACGTGAACTGTAGAAGACTTTTATATCTTCTCTTTATATTGACTGCTTGCTTTGAGCTGAGTTTTCAGCTAGACAGAACTCATGTGCAATATTCTCCCTTCAAACCAACATCAGTTCCTTTGTCCTCGGCAACCTGCCCGGGAGTTGCCCCTGCAACAGATAGTGATCTTAGTCTTCAAGCACATTTTTCAACAGAACTTGTTTCAGATGGTGAGACAAAATATTCTTTTTATTCTTGTACCAAATGAGCACTTCGGGTTCTTTCACATATATGCGGTAGTAAACAGCCGAGAATTTATTTTTAAAGTGTAAATGAATGGCAAATGCCACAACAGAGGTC
Organism: Heliocidaris tuberculata; assembly: GCA_025618425.1. Classification (NCBI taxonomy): domain Eukaryota; kingdom Metazoa; phylum Echinodermata; class Echinoidea; order Camarodonta; family Echinometridae; genus Heliocidaris; species Heliocidaris tuberculata. The sequence continues at coordinate 2,639,374 of CM046845.1, forward strand.
CTACATGTATTCACTTACACGTATGTCATTGTTATAAGATACAGAAATATGAAGTGTATTATACTTACATCATTATTAAAGGAGAATGAAACCCTGGGGAAAAAACAATTTTAATGAAAAGAGAGGATAGAGAAAAGCAATTTAAAAAAAGTTCTATCAAAATCGGTTACGAAATGAGAAAGTTATGAAAGTTTGAAGAGTCTCAGTTTACTTTCTATGGCGATACTCAAATTGGCAATGTTGCTTCAAAATGGCAGGTTTACTAGTACAACTCTCGATATGTTTTGTACACAAAATTTCATATTTTCTCCATTATCTTTAAAAGATGCTGCTTTTTTTTTTGTGAACTCAACATATGTTGTGTCAAATACATTTTCCCATGATATATCTTGAGCTAAGAAGGAGACAAGCTGCACCTTGAGAGATAATGGGGAAAATATGAAATTTTGTGTACAGAACATATTGAGAGTTGTACTAGTAAACCTGCCATTTTGAAGCAACATTGCCAATTTGAGTATCGCCATAGAAAGTAAATTGAGACTTTTCAAACTTTCATAACTTTCTCATTTCGTAACCGACTGTGATGGAACTTTTTTTAGACTGCCTCTCTCTATCCTCTTTTTTCATTAAAATGGAGATTTCCCCAGGGTTTCATTCTCCTTTATAGAAAACAGCCATAGTTAACAATATTTGAACAAGCCTTAAAGGTACTTCATCCCTTTTGCAGACTTGTACCAACTTCCGTGAAACTTTGCACAGATTTAGTAGACATCCATCTTGTAGATACTGCCTATGAAATTTCAAGGTCACAAGTTCTATAACTCCTTTGTAAGAAATGAAAATCTTGCTTTTGTTGCAAAAGGAGCTATTCAGACTTGTACACTAGTAACGGTCAAAAAATAGTTCTAAAACTTACACAATTTTTTTTGGAGACGAAACAAATGAAGTGTTGCCAAATTGTTGTTATGACTAATTAAAACAAATTATAGTCCTTTTCACATCCGTAAAAGTTTTCCAATTATAATTCTTTTGTAATTTATAGCATACTCACACAACCTAAAATTTCAAAATTTAGGGCTGCAAAAGGGATGAAATAACTTTAAGAGGCATATACATGTACACCTACATGTACAAATGTATTTGCTGTACATGTATATGTGCATGTAAAGGGCTTGTTCTTATATTATGTTATGATTGTAAAAGCATCCTTGATTATTGACCTTTGGCAATTGCATTGTGACATGTTTGTTTATGAGTAATAACATGTAGTAGTTGGTGCATTTATTATTGCAGTCCTCTTCACATGTTACACATTTTATATCTAGATATTAAAGATATCTACATGTAACCACTGCACTGCATTTTAACACAAACACCCCAATTGCAAAATATAGTTTATATGAAAACTTTTATATTATATGTTTTGGGCAGTTTTCCATTGTACATGTATATAATGTTGAAGATGATTAAGATATATTTGATGTATGTTTTGGAGCATATATTGAAAATTATTATTTGTATGAAGGGTTTTCAGGCGACCAGAAAAATTGGCGTATCTCATGGTTTGCGCAAAAGTACCCGGATGACCGTGCAATTTTAAAACAATATCTCATGGTTTGTGTAAAAGTACAGGGATGACCGTGCAATACATGTATATCTCCATATCTCATGGTTTGGGGTGCGTGTGACCCGTAAAATAGTGAATATGTGCTTAAATGCGCAAAAGTTAAGACAATGGTTTGCAAGATGCTTGGGTAAGGACAAAAATATTTTTCTATCTGTGTTTTATGTCGAAGTCAATACAAAAACATAAAGACATGCATAGTAATGGTGAAAATTGAGGAACTAGGTTTCATACAATTAATAATAATATTGAATGACTCGCTTTGAAAATATTTCACTCGTCATGCCGACTCGTGAAATATGCTCACAGCTTGTGCGATATACCCTTTTATCTTTTAGTGATCATGAATTCTGTAATCTCATTGGACAATCATGTCTTTGATAAAATCCTGTATTACCCGTGTACACGGTCACAAATACGAACCATCCACTAAATATTTCCCGTATTTCGTGAATGAGGTCATATGTCCCTGTTGTTTTTATGTTTTTAATTGTTGTTGATATTTGTGCGCATGCGCTAAATCCATCCACTGAATATTTCCCGTATTCCGTGATGACGTTATCATCACAGCTGAGCGCATGCATGCGCTTGATCTTGTTGACAATTAAGAAAGACAAGAAAGCAAAACTGGTGAGTAGACCAAAGTTTCTAAAATATGAATTATGTTTTCATCATAACTTTATCAATAAGATTACACTACAGTTTTCATGTTGACCTACACTTAAAAAGATAAAATCGTTACCCCCTGCTTGTTCTCGCGAAATACGAAAATATCTACGGTCTGGTGCCATATTCCATTTTCATTCCGGCCTCATGGAATATGGCACCAGACCGTAGATATTTAACCGTATTTCGTGAACAAGCAGGGGGTAACTAATAGTATCCCGCTTGAAGCCATTCAATATTATATAAATGTCAATGTGGACCTTTTAGATATTACCTCCTTCGTTTAGGTCCGGTGTACGTGTACAACCAATGTTAACTAAATTAGATCCCTGTTGCCGCTTACATACATGTACCATGTACCATGTACCAGCATATACTCGCGAGCAGACACCTGAAATAAATCATCAGTCATCCTTTTTTCACCACTTCTTTTCCTTTGCACAGAATTTATAATAATGTTTGACAGCTACTACTCAGCCAAGGCAAGACACAGGTACCTTTGTGCCGCAATGAAAAACTGCAACGCCAGTGCATGGCATATAGTTGCAAGAGACAACCCAGCTTCAGCTTACCCAAGTGATTTTGATGTCATAAAGGTGAGACAGTTTTTTTTTAAAATACAAGTTCTAAAATTTTAGGAATTCATTATGACTAGTATAGTGAAAACTGTTATAGCGACCACCTGTATAGGAAGAGCACCAGAGTGTAGAGAGAAAACAACTTTTATGTTCCCTTAGACAACGTTTCTCGTAGAAACCTGTATTAAAAGTCCATCTGCCTAAAAAGACTGCTTTTTATTTCCCTCGCGGGGTCTTTATATACAGGTTTGACTGTATTAACACACGCACACACTGGAGTACAAGGTCATCTTTCAAACTCGGCACAAGGGGAACATTTATGTTGAAGACTATCAAATGCAAACTTCTTACCAATAATGTACTTTTTTAGTCTGAAAAGCATTATACATACATGTAAACTACAATGAAAAAAAAGGTCATGTCTAACCTTGCAGTATGCAGTGATTTTAAATTCCCTTTTTGGCTTAGAATTACTGAAAAGTCAGAAATAGTGTAGTACTGTAGTACTGTACCTCAGGATTATGATTTTGCTCATGATTTTTTATTTTTCTCCTTTCCAACAGATATCTGGATTTGAAGAGGCTGATCTGAGTGCACTTTCAGACCATCCTGCAGTAAAACAGGTCACTCCACAGCGGAGGGTCACAAGGTCAATCAAAAGGGCAGAGGTTAAAAAAGGGGAAGAGGATGAGAATGACATTGACATGCCCTTCACAGATGGTAATGAAATTGCTCAGTTGGAAGCAAAAACATGATAATTCAGGAAATTGTATTAAATTAAACTAGTGTGAAATTTTGTATTGGTGACTGTTTTTGTCACCATGGGCATCACTGTATTTTTTGGGGTGGGGGGGGGGGGGGGGGATGGGGGCACAGACACATATACAGAATTGAGCCACACACTCACAAAGGTGTACTCCATTTTATCATCATTTACATACCAAAATACCAAACTAAAAGGGTCCTTCTTTGTAAAAGGTCCTATTTTCTAACAATGTATCTGAGCTCTTAAGTGGTTAATACCATTGTTCCCCTGCATTGACACCCTTAAAACCTAACCTTGAATTCTTTACACCAGGTGACTTTGTGTCTAACTGTCACACTTTTATTGGCAACCACTACCGAAGTAACCATAGACCATATTATGGTTGTCCATGAATATTACTTTCCTGTAAATCCCTGTGCTGCCCCTCCCCCTGCCCCTCCCCCTGCCCCTCCCCTTCCCCCTCTCCCCCCCCCCCCCCAAAAAAAAAAAGGAGAAAAAAGAAATGGCAAAGAAAGTAAAAGGAAAAAACGTTAGGACATATAATGTTCATTAGAATTACGTAAAATGCAGTGTAGAAATTTTTCCTTTTGTAGGGAAATGTTTATATACTACATGTATGTGTCACTTGTAGTTGTACATTTGTAGCAAAGTAATACTGTATAAGCCATAAATTTTCGCGAATATGACTAACCAGACTATTTCGCGAGTGGTTGAATTCGCGGTCGGAAAATTCTCAAATCTACAAACAGCGGTGATGATGTACTTTTGCAAAGCGAAGTGGTGAATTTCTGACCAGGAGACAACAATTCAACCGACTTCTTACGTTGGCAATATTTTGGCATGTTGTTAAATTCGCGACCCACTCGCGATTCGCGAAATTCACAAAAATAAAACCCCCGCGAAATATATGGCGTATACAGTACTTCATTCCTATTACACAATATTTATGTGTATTTCATTGTTTTAGTATTATATAGCCTAAGCTGAAAGAGTGATTTCTTAATATGAAATGTTATATCAATTCATCATATTTTTTTTTGTATTTCAGGATTGGAGATTGATGATCCATGTGATGGTAATGGTGCTTATTGTACAAGCAATTGGACAGCATCTAGAAAGATATCTAGAACAAGCTTAGGGGTGGTACATGTAAGTCCTTTTCTTTCTAATGTTCTTTGATTAAACGGTACCAATAACCATAAAGTATTTTGCTCTGTATGTTAGGGGTTCCGTGTCTCCATACTATACTCTAAAGTTTGAGCTTCAAATGTTCAAATAAATAAAGAATTATGACAAGTTTAAATACACTATAAATAAACAATACGGTGACTAGACTAGTTGACGCACCCGTATGCGCTTGCTCAAATTAGGGCCCACGCGAAACCAAAGTTGGAGTTGGGTTTCGCGTAAGGGAGTTTTATGTTTTCCTTTATTTTCTTCATACTCCTTAACCGTTAACCCATAGAAGGTCAGGGCCCATATTGAGTTCAATACTTAAGAATGAAATATGAGTAGTTTACTTAGTTTTCGGCAGAGATAAAATACTTAAGCAATTTTGGTATTCGATTGAATCATTTGGCTACGTATTTTACCCTAAGTCTAAGATAACTCCCTAGCAAACTTAAACCAATATTACTTGATTGGCAGGTATGTGGCTTTCATACATACGTAGCGCAGTATAAGCATAGACACAAGCAAATCATATACGCGCACATCTACCGTGACGCATCTATTGCGCATGTTTTTGGACAGCATATCTGATGTCACAATGGATATCAGTAAGTATTTTGCTTTAAAGTCGGCTTGCTAAGGTAAAGTGCTTAAATTTGATCTGAAGTTACTTAGCCAATCCAAATGCTAAGTAAAATGCTAACTTAATGCGTGTTTTGATTTGAATACCGCCCCTGGTAAATTGTTTTGAGGTTAGTTTTTGACACTTTAGCTGTACACAGTGTACACAAATTATTTTTTCAGGTGATGGTTTGTGTAAAAGTACGCGGATGACCGTGCAATATATCTCCATATCTCATGGTTTGGGGTGCGTGTGACGCAAAAAAAAGTGAATATGCGCTTAAATACGCAAAGGTTAAGACAATGGATGTATGCGCCCAGCTCTTACAAGATGCTTGGGTAAGGACAAAAATGTTTTTCTACCTGTGTTTTATGTCTAAGTCGATACAAAAACATAAGGACATGTAATGGTGAAAATTGAGAAACTAAGTATCAATTAATAATAATAATATTGAATGGCTTTTCTTTCGTGGGACACAAGGATAAATCGTACTCGCTTTGAAAATATTTCACTTGTCGTGCCGACTCGTGAAATATGCTCATAGCTCGTGCGATATATCCTTGTATCCCACTCAAGGCCATTCAATATTATATAAGTATTTTTCTTTCAGCTATATCTAAATGGTAGAATTCCTGGAATGGATTGAAAGTAATTTATTCCTATTGATTATTGTGTTGTTCATAACTCTGTTGCTAAATTAGTATTGCTACTTCACACTTCTGTTCATTTATTTTCATTAATTGCAATGTAAGAAATAAATGTTTTGTTACTGGTTTTTTTTTAGATAAATTGTTACATTTCCCTGGGTAAAATTTTTCCTTTATATATTTACTACAGCTTGTTTTAACTCTTAAAAAATAACATAAAATAAAGACCTCTTGTTTGAGCATCCAGACCTAAATTGCTCACTGCTCCTATTTATATTTTTTCTACATGTACCTATTAAATTCAGATCACCCCTGTGACTGTCATTATATTGTTTTCTTGATGACAGAATACCAATTTCTGGCACTCGACTGGTCGTCATACAAGCCGTCGTTTGTTAAGGGCAGTCCCACGGCAGATCACAAGTGCTCTGGAGGCTGACTTGCTCTGGGACATGGGCTTTTCAGGTAAGTTTAGACTCTACTTGTTGCCAAAAGAGCTGATGTGATTAATTTTCAGGCACCTTATTATCTTTTATGGTCACTGGACAGGGAATCTGTTCCACTAATTAATATGTAAATGATAAGGCTCAAATTCTTCGCAAATTTTCTGTTTTGCCAGGGAGGAACAATAGACAAACTAGTGATAATGAAGGTTTATCCAAGGGATAGTGAAAGTTGCTTATGAGAATTTGCTTGTCCTTCATCATAAGTTTGGCAGAAAGGCTGTATCTTTGGTATTGTTACCTTGACACATTCATGCTTCTCTGCAGGAATTTATTTTACCCTTTGTCTGAGGTGATAGAATTATGGTCTTGCAACAAAAGTGTTATGCAAAGGCAAGAGACCTAGACACCCTTGAAATTTCAAGATGAGCAAACTTTTTATGGAGAATTGTCTTTTCGGGTCAATTGCAGGTGCTGGTGTGAAGGTAGCCGTCTTTGATACCGGTCTTAGTGAGAACCATCCACACTTCAAGAAGATCAAGGAAAGGACAAACTGGACCAATGAGAAGACTTTAGACGATGGGCTGGGTCATGGCACCTTTGTGGCTGGGGTCATCACCAGTCATAAGGAGTGTCTGGGGTTTGCTCCTGATGCCGATCTCTACATATTCAGGGTCTTTACTAATAATCAGGTAACTGGCAGTTTGATATGACTTTAATGCTTTCTTTGCGGTAGCTGATTTTATTAGTAGTCGTAAATGAAAAAGTGAATTATAGGTTTCAAATTTTTTTTCCAAATTACATTTTCATGTACCTGGTTTTATCACCTTCCATTGAAATCAGTCTTTCCATTTGCGCCCATAACCTTACAGAACTCCACATGTCAAGCTTGTTCAGGTTCTATCATCAAAGTTCACTTCTTATGGTCCAGGTGTCTTATAATCTTGGTTCCTTGATGCGTTCTAATGTACATTCCTCAAGAAGATAAAAGTTCTCAACTTCAATCATAGCTCTATATAGTCCCACTTTATCTTTAAGTGATTCTATCAATTTTTATTCTAATGATATAGGTGTCCTACACATCTTGGTTCCTGGATGCCTTCAACTATGCAATCCTCAAGAAGATCAATGTCCTCAACCTCAGCATCGGAGGACCTGACTTCATGGACCATCCATTTGTTGACAAGGTACATTACAGCCTGCTGTTGTTGCAATTTGTGTACAAGTACCAGCACATAGGACAGCTGCTACAACTACTGAATTTGAAAATTTACTGTTGTTTTCCAAGTTCTAGTATTATTTTGTTCAAGTTATTTGTTTTGTTGAATGAGTTCTTATACCTGTACTTTTTCCTAACTCTCAATTGTAGTTCCTCTCTCTCTCTCTCTCTCTCTCTTGCTGTGTGTGTGTGTGTGTGTCTATCTCTCTCTGTCTCTGTCTGTCTGTCTCTTTAAAAACCCTTGAATATGTTTCAGGAATTTTGAATATTGTGATTTGCTGGATATATTTTGCTAAAAGTCATAAGCTGTATGTAAAATTATATCAAATATTTTCCAAAGTGGTTGTCAGCAAATGATACAAATCTACAAATCATCATCATTATTTATTTGACTTTATTTATTCATTAATTCATCTGTTTATTTATTAATTCTGAATAGGTTTGGGAGCTTACAGCTAATAAAGTCATCATGGTTTCTGCTATAGGCAATGATGGACCACTCTATGGGTGAGTATAATAAATTTTATGTCAGTGTTCCTTCTAAGAAACTTATTAGACCTGGGTATGGAGAGGCAAGTAGATATAAATGCCCAGCATAAGAACAATAGGCTTGATGATTTTCCTATCCAGATGATATTGTAGAAATTCTTTCTGTATCAAACTGCTTCAAAATTCTCTTTTTGTGTGTATAAAATGCTAAGTATAACATTTATTATTATTTTCTGTTAGCTTTGATATTATCCTGAGTTTATGTAGAAGGCTGGCATTTCAGAACAAAGCTATTAATACGGATTCCAGTGATGTATTCACTGCAACGCAAGATTTGAGCAAAATATTCTCCAATATTACATGTTTATAGCATTCATCCTCCTTCCAGTACAATAAATCCCCGACTCTGTATATTGCATATATGGAGTTTATGTTATACATGTGTTCAGTTGTTTATTTATAATTCATATTTATTTGTTCTTGTTGTTATCTTTGTTTTTCAGAACTCTCAACAACCCAGCTGATCAGATGGATGTGATTGGAGTTGGAGGAATCAACTTTGAGGATTCCATCGCTAAGTTTTCATCTCGAGGGATGACTACATGGGTATGCCAAGAACACTTGGTCATTAGAACTCTCCCTCCCTCTCTCCCTCCCTCTCTCCCTCTCTCCCTCTCCATTCCCTACTCAGAAATACCCAAAATAGCATTTGTTATATTAGGAGAAGGTAACAATTAATATTCAGGAATTCAGGAATATATTTCCAGTTATTGCTGGAAGTGAATTTTTTATTCATATTAAGCAGGCTTTATAAAAAAAAACATCACCTCTCCTTAAAACCTATTTGCAGTAATTGCCTGATGGGTATAAACTTCTGTAACCAGACATTGTGACCTTTGGCTCTGCAGTAGAGGAGTCAGGAATTCAGTGAACCCCCAGTCTGAACAGGGTTGATTTCACCAGCTTTTGATATATTCTTATCATTTTTTAAACCATCTTACAGGAGCTACCTGGTGGTTATGGTCGTCTGAAGCCAGACATTGTTACCTATGGCTCAGCTGTCCGAGGGTCAGGACTGAAGAATGGGTGCAGGACTCTCTCAGGTACCTCAGTAGCTTCTCCTGTTGTAGCTGGAGCAGTTACACTCTTAGCCAGGTGAGTTAGTTTGCTCAGTTGTCCTTAAAGAGAGAGAGAGAGAGAAATCATAAATCATACCAGAGTGTAGAGAGTATTCTGTTGGATTGGGCTACTGTAAACCAGAAACTTTCGCAAATTGTTTAAGACAGCCAATTTTGCAGCTAGAAACTTTAGTGAATTGCAATAATTTTATGTTATTTCAATTGTGATTTTATTATTTCGCGGCATGAAACTTTCGGTTATCTTGACGCCTCGCGAAAGTTTCATGCACCCCAAAATTTCCGGTTTTACAGTAATTTGGAAAAAATCTTAATCACAGTTGCTTTAGAACCACCGAATGAATTTCACCCAATTCTGCCAGATTGTAAGCTCTTTGTCTGATTGGACATGTTCCATTTCAGGAAGTCAAAACCAGAGCTGGTTATCTTTTAAGTAAAGGCATTTTGCCAACTGCTCACTTTCGAATACGTAGTGCTCTGTTAGTTGGATATGAATAGCCTAACTTAAGTGATTTTCATATTTCTCCGCAGCTCTGTCCAAGATCGTCAGTGGGTGTTGAACCCAGCCAGTATGAAGCAGGCCCTGATGGCCTCAGCCAGGAGACTACCTGCTGCAAATATGTTTGAGCAGGGCCATGGCAAGCTAGATCTCATCAAAGCATATCAGATCCTCAGCACATACAAGCCACAAGCCAGGTAAGCATCATAATGACATTTTATATTTGTGTAGCACTCATATCCACCATGCAAGGTGCTCTGGAGAGGCTAACAACTTTGGTGCTGACAGCATTCAAGGTATTCCTTTCTGCCAGGTATACATTTTACACCTCGGTGGAGAGTGATAAATCGGAGAATTGCGTTGAAGGGAGGCATACTAAAGCTTTTTGTCTTGCACTCATCAGAGTAAACCGCAAGAATGAACAGAAAGCCGAAATCGAACAATATAAATGGAAACTAAAGGTGCAAGACGTAAAGTTTTAGTATTGCTCTCTTCGATGCTATTCTCCAATTTTGTAGTACCGAACATCTTTTCAGAGTGGTAATTGTAGACTAATATATTGCCAAGGGGCATTAGTGTTGAACAGGGGCTCGCACCCCAAACCTTTGCATCATTAGACAACCATGATAATAAAGCCAATTCTGTATTTTTGCATAAATGCATTGCAAAATGATCTAATTAATGCAAGCCTCTTGAATATTCAAATCTTGTTATATGTACGTTTTATGATGTCACGATATGTTTGCATGAACAAGTCTCCATTACATTGCTTTCTCTATATAAAGAAGTCTCTACTTGCTTTATGAAAATCAAGCAATTGTATAATTTTGTAAAACAGCAATGCACTTAATGACAGTATACATGTCTTTATGCTTTACAGCTTTAGTCCCAGCTACATTGATTTGACGGAGTGTCCATATTTCTGGCCTTACTGTACACAACCCATCTACCATGGTGGAATGCCAATCATTGTTAACGTAAGTGATCGTTAATGGTTCCTGTCAGTCCAAGGGCTTAGGCAGTGGAAGTGTCCTTTCTAGTGAGCAGTCGGCTCTTTGATTAACTGTAGATTGAAGAGGACAAGTGAAGAGAAATATTTATTTATAGGAGAAATTGGTATTCATGAACAATATTGTGTTCTTTTGATTCAATTTTTCTTTTTTCAAGGTCATATGTATTAATAACTAATTAGAGTTGGGCTTTCTGTGTCCATGTATTTGATAGGGGATGAGAGAGATATCAAGAATTCTTTTGATGAAATCGAATTTCCTACATCTGTACTATTATCATAATAAATCTTGTATATGCATATATTATGCTCATTGTTATCTTCCTAGATTAATCATTTATTCAGTTTGGATCAATTACGTAAATTTAAATCAATTTACTATGTTTCCATTTTCATTTATCTGTCCGGTCCTTCTTTTCTTCATTTTACATTTTTATTGTATATACTTTGGCATAATTTAATGATTCTACATAATTATGCCAATGTAGAAATTAAAATGGGATAAATATCACTCATTTATTTTTCCTTTCATTGGTTTGAAGACCCTAACAGCAAATGCTGTTTTCTGTAGGGAATATCATTATACCCCATTTTATTCTACATTTTACTGATTTTATTTTGTTGACTTGTCAGGTGACCATCCTAAATGGCATGGGAGTGACCGGAAAGATTGTTGGGAAGCCAATATGGCAGCCATTTGCACCACAGCATGGAGATCAGATCGAGGTAAGTCTGGTTATTGTAAACCTTAGTTTGTAATTAGCCAGTTCATAATTAAAATTTGCGCATGTTCAGGTAAAGGTCATTTGTACCAAGTACAATTGATCCTTATTACACTGTCATAGTGTGCACACCATGATACACGTACCACTATGATTTTAGTTATTAAATTAAGGAGCATGTCCACTAAAACAGATACGCGTGCCCTTACAAATTGGGGTCATTTCAGGGTCATTTGTACGGTGAACTAATTACGAACTGGCTTATTAGTGATCTGTTCATAGGAACTCTCACACTCAATTGTTACATTTATTTAAAGTTTCAATAGTCTTCCACACAAGACTAAAAAGAATGTGAATGCTCACAAAATATATCTCACCTTTACGAAGCCTCAAGCTTCTCTGCAATTCATGAATTTAATAATTTATGATATGTTTGATTGGTTTATTGATAAATTCATTTATTCATTCATTTCAAATATTGTGCATTCTTACAGAGATGTATCACTGCTTTCAATTTGTTTTCACTGTACATTGTATCTGTGTATAGTCTGCCCCAAACATGAACTTATTTTGGACCTAGAGGGAATAATAGAGATTTAGGACATTTCAGTGCATAAGATTTTCTTTTTTTACTTCCAGAACATGAGAGATATTCATGGTAATTTTTCTTTCTCATGTTCTCTTAATGCTTGTCAGTTTGATTTATACCTTTCCATACTCAATAGTGAAATATGTAAAATTTATGAAAATGTAAAATGATGTATTTTCTAATGTAATCTTTCTATGAATTTAGCAAATTGTTTAATTCTCATAATTCAGTCATTTTGCTGGCAATAAAAACATATTCTAACTGTGTTTGTATCTTTAATCCAAATAGACCAAAGTTGAATTCAATTTGATTAAATTAATTTGGATTGTTTCTTCTCTAGGTGGCTCTCTCTTACTCACCTGTTTTGTGGCCATGGTCTGGATACTTGGCCGTCTCTATCACGGCCGCACCCACTGCTGCCTCATGGGAAGGGATAGCCCAGGGTCAGATCATGATGACTGTTGAATCCCCTGCGGAGGTGAGATTATTGAAGCACACAGAGTCAGAACCCCTGTCATAGCACTAGTGTCCTTGGGCAAGACATTAATCTACATCTGCCACTCTCCACCCAAGTGAAGTAAATGGGTACCTGTTGGGATGAAATTCTTTAAATGCTTGACAGCCTTATCATAGTAGTCAGGATATAGACGGGGTAGTAATATGATTGGAGGGCCTTCAGGAAGAACAGTATTACTACTGATAAGGCTATCCAGGGTGCTTATTGGTGCCTATTGGTGCAGATGTGCACCAGGGTGCTTATTGGTTTTTATTGGTGCAGATATCCAACTTTGTGGTAATGAAATTTTTCTCACTTGTTCACTGCAATTTGATTTTCAGAATGGAGAGGACAGCCCGAGACAGAGTAGCCTGAAGCTGCCCATCCGAGTGAAGGTGATACCAACCCCACCCCGTAGTCAGCGTATCCTGTGGGACCAGTACCACAACCTGAGATACCCTCCAGGATACTTCCCTAGAGATAACCTTAGGATGAAGAATGATCCTCTGGATTGGTGAGAGTCTTTTATAGATAATCTTTGAGTCCTGGTAACGTTCAAAAGTAGATTCTAACGGAATCCAACAAAATTATCACCAAATATTTTTATATGTATGAAACCGTAGTATCTGCCACGTTATTCTGAAGGGAAATTTGTAATTGCAGAGGACTAAGCAAAATAAACATGTCATTCGATGAGATGTCCAGAGTATATCCAGTCCTTGCATGTTGTCTATTGCAATTTTGTCCCTCATGTGAATATATCTGTGTTGGCAGTTTTTATGGTACTCTGTTTTTAGCAAGTGTTCGTTCTCACTCTCTGTCTGTCTGTCTCTGTAGACCTTTCTTTCTCTTTATCTCTCTCTCTCTCTTTCTTTTTCTTTCTCTTTCTCTCTTTCTCTCTCTCTCTTTCTCTCTCTCTCTCTCTCTCTCTCTCTCTCTCTCTCTCTCTCTCTCTTCTTGGTGGGAAAGAGGACAGTACTTGCACATTAAACTTTGAATGGCATCCTTTATTGCTTGCTCTATTTTTAGGAATGGTGATCATATCCACACAAACTTCAAGGACATGTATGAACATCTGAGAGCAGCTGGTTTCTATGTGGAGGTTCTTGGTGCTCCTTTTACCTGCTTTGATGCTAAACAGTATGGTAAGTCTGCCAGAGAACATGGGAAAATATTATGTCAGAAATGTCAAATTTTGGCTTTGTACATGTACATTTCCATTCAGTTTTGAGGGCTGTTTTGTCTGAATTCTGCGTTAAATTGAAAAAGAATTGTCATGTACAACGTTAGCACAGCACAACATTGCTTAATATACGGATGCAGAATATCTTTACCATAAACCGCATGATCCAGTGGTTAATAAAAAATTTCTTGGTGATTTGTCAATAGTAGAGAAATCGCAGCCTTCGTGTAAGCTAGTAATCCAGTTCGTAATTACACTGTGCACTTGTGCAGATAAAGGTCATTTGTACCGAGTACAATTGACCTTTATACGCTGTCATTTTGTATGTACCACGATGCGCGCCAGTATGATTTCACATGTTAAACAAGTAGCGTCCACCAACACAAATGCGTGTGCACGTACAAATATGGGTAATTTCAGGGTCATTGGTCCTATGAACTTCTTAGGAACTGGCTTATTTAATGTGGTGATTTATTTGATATCTTGTAATTGATCAGGTACCCTGCTTGTTGTGGATCCAGAAGAAGAGTTCTTTCCAGAGGAGATCAGCAAACTGAAAAGAGACATTGACAATGGTCTATCTGTCATGATATTTGCTGACTGGTATAATACCACTGTCATGAAAAAAGTCAAATTCTATGATGAAAATACAAGGTGAGTGCAACAGACCATTAAAAGGATCACGGCCCTGCTTCATAAAACTAGTAACAAATTGCTCTCAGCCAATGAGATGCAAGGATTTCAGTAGCTTATATCAGTTATTTTTACTTGTTATTGATAACAAGTAAGTGAGGCATGCAATATCTGTTCTATATGCGGCACATTTAGGGGAATCCATAGACACTTTCAGTCATCTTTGGAATTTAGATATTCCGGTTTATCTGTAGATATAAAATGTCTTCTAAAACTGTGAATTATTATTTCATTGTCTCAAATGGATACCAAGTTGTTTTGCAGTGTCATTGTATGAATAATCTTAGAAATTATATAATAGATCTGCTTTGTGTTTATTTTTTTACTTGAAATAACTACATATTTATTATTCATAATTATTGTTTTTTAATCTGGATTTGAATAATGTCTTGTAACTTCTCCAATCACATTTTTCCTCCCCTAAACAGACAATGGTGGATGCCAGACAC
Organism: Heliocidaris tuberculata; assembly: GCA_025618425.1. Classification (NCBI taxonomy): domain Eukaryota; kingdom Metazoa; phylum Echinodermata; class Echinoidea; order Camarodonta; family Echinometridae; genus Heliocidaris; species Heliocidaris tuberculata. The sequence continues at coordinate 2,654,374 of CM046845.1, forward strand.
AGGAGGTAGTAACATTCCAGCCCTCAATGAAGTACTAGCCCCTTGGGGCATGGCATTTGGGGATGGGGTGTTTGAAGGAGAGTTCTCCATTGGTGGGAGAAAAAGTAAGTCTTTTTATTATAATTTTCCATACTTTGTTTCCTTTGTTTTCATAATGTTTTTGTCATGTTGATGTTATTATATAATTTCATTTCCCAGGAGATGGGGCAGAGGATGGACAGTCAGTAATTGGCTATACTGAAAATGTACGTCATACAAAATCCAAGATCACCTATAGATTGTAGCTAAAACTGTACATTGTGCATGCCATACATTATGCATATCTTTAGTTTTTGGCGTCATTCAGAAATGGTATGTCTGTCTTTCTTTGTCCAACAGGCCAGTATACCTCGGGAACCAGCATCGTCAAGTTCCCTTCAGACAGTGGTCTTCTGATCCAAGCCTCCCTCAAGGACCAGGGTTATGAGGTCCTCAAAGGAGAGACCAAGACCGCATCTGATGTCCCCATCCTGGGCATGTTCCAACACGGCAAGAGTGCTGGTCGTATTGTCCTCTTTGGGGATTCTAATTGTTTAGATACCAGCCATATGCAGACAGGTTAGTTCAGCAAAATCCGGATGGAGTCCTTTCTTTCTTTTTTCCTTTTTTTTTTAGTAATGGTAATTCTGGTACAAACATGATCTTCCATTACATCACAGACATAACATGATGTGTTTTGTATAACCTAGAACTTGTTTTCTGTGGTTCTATCCCACCTTTACAAAGATATCAACAAAATTGTACCCAAGTATGAGCATATCAAATAAGAAATATCAAGATGGTGGGTTTACAGGTTACAAATCTGATACAGGATGAAAGAGAGGTTGCCACAGACAACTGTGAATTGAGAAATATATTTCAATAAAACAAAGCTTAATTTCTAAAGGTAAAGTAGCCGGGTGGAAGGTCAAAGATATTTCAAATTGTGACATATGAGATATGTTAACCGGTAGCTGAAGTCTTATCAGTGCTATGTTTTCTATTCATCTGTACTTGTTTTGTACAGATGAATGAATGACTATTACCAGCTTAATGACTATTACTAGCTTAATGATAGTAATAGTCATTCATTTATGTTATTTGCTCTTGATTATTTCATTTCTTTTCACAGACTGCTACTGGCTTCTAGAGACACTCCTTCAGTACACAGCATATAGCAACCTCTCACCCATGTTCTCTGAGCATGACAACATAGCTACCTCACTCCCACCTGTAGATACACTTCCTACTAGAATGGAAGGTAAATATTCTGTATGTTTTCTGAAGATAATTATAAAACCATTTGATGCAATAACCTTCATGACTTTAAAATCTCAGGAATGTCCCATGTTGCTTATAAAACTGCAGTCAAACCTGCTTTAGTGACCACCTAGACCACCTGTGCATAAAGACCACTTTCTTTGTTTCCCCTAAACAGAATATGCCATTAAATCATGTATTAAAATCCATCTTTCCAGACCTCATTTCTTGTCTCCCTTGAGTGGTCTGTATCAACATGTTTCACTGTATTTGGGAACTGCCTTTGAGATCAGAACTTTTGAGTAAGTTTTGATCATCATGAATCAGTGATTACTTCTGAGAGACTTTGGCAGATAATGTCAAACTATGTGCTTTAGCTGTAGCAAAAAATGTGATTCAACCATACAGCAATATGTATGAAATGTGGTAAACTTAGCATGAAGTGTACTTAACAGATTTCCTTTTTTTCTGTTATATTTAAGGCAACCACCTCTACCGATATTCCAAGGTACTTGATGCCCACCTAGGGGAGCCAAAACCACGACCCCTTCCTGCTTGTCCCCAGCTGGCCTGGGCTATTGGAGAACCACTTAATTTCTCTGCTCCAAGGTAACTGCAAATAGAAGCCACTGGTTTTATGTTGTTGAAAGCTCTTGCTTCTCATGCAAGATGTCCTGGGTTTGATCATTGATCAGTGTTTACATCATTGAACAAGGTGTTTTACCCATGTATCGTCTACTTGGAGCCAGAAGGACGTTAACTCTGTGTTACAGTATACGCCCTTCTGGCTCTCAACAGACGATATGTTTCCCCCGTATTTGCCCCTCATGACCCAGGTGTATTAAATGGTTACCTGGCCTTGCAGGGGTGATAGTAATAACAGGGCCCTCAGGAAAAACAGAATTAATACCTGGGTTAATAAGACTATATGTCCTTACTATTATTACTGTTGTTTTATTTTCATACATTACTATTTCTTGTGGGTTTGTTTGTATATGTATGTATTTTTGTATCTGCACAAACCTACCATATTTCATATGTTTACTTCTCAAGATACAGAGTCTTTAATGTATTTTTTGTGCCAAGTAATGACTAAATGAGAGTATCTTCAGTACTTGAAAGATGCAAATGCATGATTTTATTCTGTGAAAAGGAAAATTCCATCAGCAGAGTAGTCTGGTAGGCTAGCTATTTTGATTTGTTTCTTTCCTTCCCAACTCCTTCCATTTCTCAGCAATCTCTACAAACACCAGAAGCTCCTGTCTGTACCCGAGGCATTCCTTCCTCTCGTCCCCAACCGGCGCAACGGTCAACCAGCAGCGCCCCAGCTCATGAAGGAAGAAAACGAGCCCCACGGCCCTGGTGGGTTCAATCCGAACCTCTCGGCCTCGGCCCTGGACCAGTTTGGGGCCATCCCCCTCATAGGGGTGTTCAGCGTCCTGCTCGTCATGGGCTTCCTATTCTACCAGGTCCAGCAACGCAGGACGAGACCACGCAGACGCAAACCTTACCGCTTAAAGAAATCCTACCCCCATGCATCATCGTCGCTCCATTACGGCAAGATGCCAGCCGTATAGTACTTAGAGATTTCCTTACGAATTATTCTTTATAAGTCTCAAAAGTGTTGTGAAAGGATGAATGGAGATATCTGTATTGAGAATCCACTGAAATAATATTTTAAAATCTTCATTTAAATCTTATTAATATATGTTCTAAAAGTTTACCTATTGATGTTATGTAATCTAATTGATATTCATATTGGGTTTTTTTTTTATTGCAGCAGATGCTAAATTCTACTGCAAGGAAAAATGTATGTTTTAGTCTATATGGGTTATGGTTATATGCAGTAGGTGCTAAATTATACTGTAATGAAAAAGGTCTTCTTTTTTTAGTCTGTTTAGGTCATGCTTATATGTAAATGAGAAATTAAGTTAAGCTTGGCTAGAGTTGAAGAAATTTATATTTGAGATCTTCATGACTTTGTGAAGACTATATCAAACCCATTTTGAGAATATCATTTTGATTCTCTCTTTGAATAATTAATTGCAAGACTGGTGAGATTGAAACAAATATAAATCCTTTTCGAAACAATAGTGTTTGCAAACAAGGAATATGTTTCAACACCTTTATGAAGCATTCCAAACTACAAGAGTCTGTGCTTGCTTTTTTATACTTTCATAGCTACTTTATCTATCTGTTACTCGGAATTTGTAATTTCTTAAAATGTATTCATGTTGTCTTAGTTTTGTAACCTTTTATACCAATATCAGTCATGCAGATTTTTAAGATTCCTAGAATGTTGTGTGCCTGATTGTTTTTTGCTCTCTACTTTTAATCTCTTTTTAAAAAGCATATTTTCATTAAGAACTTCCTTTTATATACTTAATCTGTCCATTCATCCTTTCACAAGTCTTTATTATCAATTTCTATTGTAAATAATGAACAAATCACAGGGAATATGGCAATTGTAATCAAGGACTGTATATACTTCTCTTTGCTATCTGTTATTGTACTGCTCAATGTGGACTAGTATCACGGCTCGTCCTGATCAAATAATATGTTGTCACTACAGGTCTATGTAATGTGCACTGTAAAAGTCATATATAGTTATTGCGATTGCATCAGTATGGGGGAAATCTAATGTGCTTCTTTTCTTCCTTTGGATGTACACACTTCAAATGTAATCTTTAGTTCTTGTTGCTGAGAGAGAATATATTCTCATAGCTTCAAATGAAACCATCCACAAATAAATGATATTTGCCAAAGGATTTTGGTAGAAAATATGTATTGGCTGAGTAATGAGCTAATAAAGATATGGAAATCAAGTTAGTCGTCTCAACCGACATTCTCTCTCAGATGAGAGTGATTTCTATGAAGTTCTTGATTATTTGTTCATAAATTACTGGTTCAAACAACCCATTTCCTACATAATAAACATTTCAGAATCCAGTTTCTCTCAACATGTAGTTCCGTTACCACAATTCAAGATTATCTTCAAACAGCTGTTTACTTCAGATCCATTGTTCTATGAAGATCTTTTTGGAATTACAGAAATCAGAGAAATACGTACTATTCAGATGGTTACATCAAGGTTTCACTTTTCATTTACTGATAAGTCTACTTAGGAAATGTAGAACTCTGAAAACTTTCCTATTTTTCGGGTAAAAGTTTTTAAACATCTTATTGATGGAACAAGTGTACTTGCAAGTGCTATCGACTTACATATGCTTTAGTCTGCACGTGTTCCAACATTTATATTTTCTTTTAATTTTTTTTTTCTGGATTCACGTTTATAGGGGATGAGTAATGTGAAAGGTGTTTATTCGGACCAATCTGAAAGTTTGTTAAAATATGACATGTGATAGATTAGGTTAGAGGTATGCAGGAAAAAACAAAATTGGGAGTATGTTCTGAAATATGAACATGAATGTAAAAATGTCAACGTAATGAACTTAGAACTAAAATGTGAGCTGAAGCATGAAATCACCTGCCCCCCCACCCCTCCCTAAAGAAAAAAAAAAAAGACTCAAAACTAGAATTATGAATTTTCCATGAATCAACTTCAATGCTTTATTTTGAACATTTTTTATTGCATCAGTAAACTTTCAAAAGTTCTGCGAGGTATGATGAGAACTAAAGAGATATGTATGTATATAATGCAGAGAATACCAACCTTTATCTTAATTCCAACGATTATTCATATTTTTGTTGAAACAGGAATAGGTATTGATTTAGTCTTTAAAAAGATTGGAGCCATATATGGAATATTTATAATCAATAATTGGATAAATGTAATTTATTTGGGGGTTAAATGAACACAATCACAGAGACTTTCAAGAAATCAGCCTAGGGCAATTTTAGTAGCCCTTTGCATTACCTTGTAAAATGCATGAACATAACGATTAATTGGAACAGGTTTTCTATATGCAATACAATATGATATTGGAATTTCCCTTGAGTTGCTTTCTTGAGTCAGTGCGATTGTGTAAATACATGTAGTACTGCTCTAATATGTTTTGAAAGTAAATCAATTATAGTTTGTTGTGTGCCTTGTTTGTCCTTCCGTTCTGCAAAATTATAATTTTTAGTACCCAATAATTTGCAGGCTTCATTGAATTAGCTAAAATGGGTTCGCCTTTATTCAGATCAAAAAAAATCACAGCTAAAAGAGCAGAAGTCCTCTGCAGAAATAGAAATAGATATTAAAAAAGCAGATATGATGAAACTGAAATGAACAGATTTCTTTTCACACAAGCATATCAGTAAGCGTTAAGTTACCAAAATTTTTGATGCCTCTTTAGACCAGTCTAGTCAGACTGTAGATGGAGCTATTGCTATTGCAGGGGTATGTACTCAGTAATACCAAACGTATATATGCCAAGTCTACATATGCAACATATTAGTATCGCAATCTACATGGTTACAAACATTCAAAGGGCTGAATCCCTTTGACAGAAATCTTCCTTCAAAAGTTTGATATTTTATCCAATTTCAATGTCTGCAAATAATTTTGTGAACTTATATTGGGTATTAGATTTGCTCTTTTATGTCTTATTTCTGATTGTTAGTTAATTGCTATATGATGACTGGGGAGGAAGGGGATACACTACATACAACCTCTACTTTGAAAAACAAGCATTTTATTTTTTTATATGTGGATCACAGCACAAAGTAATAACTTCCCTCAGTATTCTGGAGATTTGTTTTGATATATGATTGCTTATTATCTAGTGAGACCCCTTGAGATAGGGCATTTACTGGTGTGCATCAATTTACATTTACAAAACTTAAACTTTTTTTTAATAGAGTACTTCAGGGTCCTGTTTCATAAAACTTATCTAATAACAAATTACCATAAAATGTTATTAGCTACTGAAATCACTGGATTTGATTGGCTAAGAACAAATTTGTTATAGAATTTTGGCAGTTGTTATTGATAAGAAGTTTTATGAAATGGGGGCCCTGCAGATGCGGCCTCTTTGTAGGCTTACATAGTGAGTATTTACAACTAAAGGCTTTTCAGTTACACAATGTGGTAACTGGAATTTAGAAATATGTTACATTACAAAACCAACTCAGTATTGCAATTTCAGTTAGTCATATTAGAGCAGGTCAATTACAGGTCTGTAATTCAGTCATAATGTCTATTGCCAATAATTTACAGTCAAGAACAAACAACGTAACTATTTTCTTCTCGCTATTTTTGAATCAAGTTTGTTGTTATATAAAGGGTAAAAACCTTGAAAACTTGTCAACTGTGAATTGTGAAGGTTATGTGTACAGTGTACAGACTTAGCTACATTTTTTCAGGAATAAAGTGAAATGATGGATATATGTGTATGACATTGGGGCAAATTGTGTATTCATTTTCCAGACATGCATACTGTGTATTTATTTTCCAGACATGCATTTGTGTATGGCTTTAAAGTGTTGTGGTATTTCATGAATCATGTTTTTCCAATTTCCACATGTCTGGTAAAACTTGGGATTTTATCATACATGTATGCAAGGCAAGGTAAAAAATTGAACTGATTACAGCATAAAGTTCCATCCCCATAGATTTCACTCCTGAATCATCTATTTTGATCCCATAAGAATAATCAAGAAGCTCTCAATAGAAACCAAAGATGGGGGGAAAGCAATGGTTTGAAATAAACATTACAGTGATATATGGTGAAGGTGATGAAGATGACAGTGATTATTGATGATGAAGATGGTGTTTGTGATGAAGATGATGATAGTGATAATGATGGTGAAGATGGTGTTTGTGATGAGGATGATAGAGATTATGATGAAGATGGTGTTTGTGATGAGGATGGTGTTTGGAATGAAGATGACAGTGATTATGATGATGAAGATGGTGTATGTGATGAGGATGATAGAGATTATGATGATGAAGATGGTGTTTGTGACGAGGATGGTGTTTGTGCTAAAGATAATGATAGTGATAATGATGAAGATGGTGTTTGTGACGAGGATGTTTGGGATGAAGACAATGATAGTGATTATGATGATGAAGACGGTGTGTGTGACGAGGATGATGTTTGTTATGAGGATGATGATAGTGATTATGATAATGAAGATGGTGTTTGTGATGAGGATGATAGAGATTATGATGATGAAGATGGTGTTTGTGACGAGGATGGTGTTTGTGCTAAAGATAATGATAGTGATAATGATGATGAAGATGGTGTTTGTGACGAGGATGATGTTTGGGATGAAGACAATGATAGTGATTATGATGATGAAGATGGTGTTTGTGACGAGGATGATGTTTGTTATGAGGATGATGATAGTGATTATGATGATGAAGATGGTGTGTGATGAAGAAGATGATAGCGATTAGGATGATGAAGATGATGGTGATTATGATGATGAAGATAGTGTTTGTGATGAGGATGGTGTTTGTGATGAAGATGATAGTGATTATGATGATGATGATAGTGATTATGATGATGAAGATGTTGTTTGTGATGAAGAAGATGTAATTATGATCAAGATGGTGTTTGTGATGAGGATGTTGTGTGTGATGAAGATGATGATAGTGATTATGATGATGAAGATGTTTGTGATGAGGATGGTGTTTGTGATGAAGAAGATGTAATTATCATGATCAACATGGTGTCTGTCACGAGGATGTTGTTTGTGATGAAGATGATGATAGTGATTATGATGATGAAGATGGTGTTTGTGATGAAGATGGTGTGTATGAGGATGGTGTTTGTGATGAAGATGTGTATTTATTCAGTGAACTTCATTAACATATCCAATATTTTATTCGAATATGATAATCAGAACAACAACAACAACAGTAATAATAATAATAATAATAAAATTAATAATAATAATAATAATAATTAATAATAATAATAATAATAATAATAATAATAATAAATAATAATAATAATAATAATAATAATAATAATAATAATAATAATAATAATAATAATAATAATAATTATAATAATAATAATAATAATAATAATAATAATAATAATAATAATAATAATAATAATAATAATAATAATAGTAACACAGTCATGACAAAAACAGAACAATATATCGTTAGTATTATCATTCAAAACATAAAAACAAACAACCCCCCCCCAAAAAAAAAAAAATAAATAAATAAATAAATAAATGAATAAAAAAATAAGAAATAAGAAATAAAAAATAAAAAAAATACTCATAACTGATCAACTAGACATGCTCTTTCATGAAATATATATTATCAAATTATGTACAAGTAGTTTAAGGTGATGAGAAAAAGAGCCATTAAAATTAAAAATTAAGAATTATATATATAGATATGCCTAATAATAAACAACTTAAAGGTTACCACGTTGATCAAATAGTATATCGCAAAAACTTGGCAAATTCTTTTATGAGAGCGTCTTCTTTGAGTGACATCATAAATATGAATCTCTGCAAACTGTTTATGTTTTCAAAGTTATAATGATAGTGATTTTGGTGATGAAGATGTTATTTGTGATGTGGATGGTGTTTGTGATGATCATGATGATAGTGAAAAGTGAATAAATATGGTGAAGGTTGTGATGATAGTCATGATAATGATGATGATGATGATGATATATTATATATGACATACCTAAACAAGGGTGATAATGGCTGTAGGATAATAATTGTCGACAAGGGAATAAACGGGAACAACGTTGTACAATTATGTCATAGCAAAGCAGTGTAAAATAATACATCCATGTGCTAACCTGATGTAATCTACATGAGCTTTATTAATTTATTTATTTTTGCAGTTACACTTCAAAAATCACGTTTTTGGCGATAGGAAAAGGTTACATTGATTTTATACAACAACGCAGTCACAGATGGAAATTGTATATAAAGATTTATGATTTACAACTATACATCAGGCGTTCTTGATAGAGACTTTGCTGCAAAAGTGCGAAAGTAGAAATTGCCAATTTATCATGATTATGAAAATAGTACCTCACTCAATTCAGAATTCAATCATAATGCAGTTTGAGTATAGAAATTCGCCGATAAATTAAGAAGAATATAAGAGCATAATTCATGACGGGTTCTCAAATAACCGGATATTGTTTATTGCTGACATCATACCTTTTCCTACACATACTCACAAAATATCAATCATATTGTCTCCTTAAATATAAAAACGAATGTAAAAATTCACTTTACACATTACTTACTAATATGTTAGTTTAGATAAGTTACACTTAATAGCCCACTATTGTAACTAGATATATTGGAAGAACTGCTAGATTGGGAAACAAAACAAAAACTCGCAAGTAATAATCTTAGAATCCAAATATATATTTACTAAATACCAGCGCTTATACAGAGTTGAAACAAAACAAAGCAAACGAAAACAAACAAGCAAACAAACAAATGCAATGACATCATTCACGAATTCAACTTCGACTTATTCAAAACTATTATGTCATGTTATCAGGAGCCTAATTAAAGCAGCGTCATCATAAAACACATGTTGTATTATACAGTGCGTCCCAGAAAAAACGAAACCCTAAAACAAAGGGTTATTGTGACCACACTATGTGCTGTATGACAATGATTATTCATTTTCCATAAACTGAAAGTATTATGCTTTTAAATGATACCTTGATGGCATCCATCCGTACATTCTTTACCGAGCAGCGGCATTTTGAAAATGACATGTAAAAACTCAGTTGTGCCAGATTTGGGTAAAACCGTGAAAACGTTAGGATCACACGCGAACATAACCCAAATGTAACATTACTTTTAAAACCCTGCGAGAAGACTGTTTTCATGTGTTTCTTTCAATAACGATGGTAAGGATAATGCCCTCATCATGAAATAAAGGATGGTCAATGTTTTGTTGATGTCGGGGGTAAAGAAAGGGCATGTTTTGTATTGAAATGGTACCTGCAATCGAAATGAAAAGTAATTTTTTTGAATTTTGAAGAACTGCAATTTCTTTTAAGTACAAAGTGGACAGATAGGTGATATTTTTCATAAAAGTAAAGATAGCGGCACTTTTCATTGTCATCAAAAGGAAATACAAGTTTGAAAGGGCACATAAGGCAGAAAAAATATCAAGATTATGGCAATTTCCCGAACAGGAGGGGCACCTTTTCTATCACAGGAGGGAGACTTTTTCATCTTTTGAAGGATATTTACTGATTTAGGAAATTTTGGGGGCGTACACCCCTGCCACCACTGGAAATTGGTATCGACCCGTGTTTTATGAATTTCTGATTGAATGCATGTCATCACAAGAAGGAATTTCACGTATCATATCTCTTAAAGCTGGTATTTCCCTTGTGTCATTTTCGCATGTGATCCTAACGTTTTCACGGTTTTACCCAAATCTGGCACAACTGAGTGTTTACATGTCATTTTCAAAATGCTGCTGCTCGGTAAAGCATGTAGAGATGGATGCCATCAAGGTATCATTTAAAAGCATAATACTTCTAGTTTTTGGAAAATAGATAATTATTGTCATAGAGCACATAGTGTGGTCACAATAACCCTTTGTTTTAGGGTTTCGTTTTTTCTGGGACGCACTGTACATGTACACGTACAGTGAAAACGGAAACCTTCAATGTTTTACGTCTTTATTCATGGAGAGATAAAGTGTTTTTGCTTCTCTTCAAAATTTCATCTGTAGACATTGACCCTTCTCACTAGCTATCTAAATACATGTATATAAACTAGCAACATATATTACACGTATATATGTACAAACAACGGGGTATCTCGATCAGGGAATTTTTCGATTCCCTGTCTAAATTCAGTTGTATAATTTGAAGCATTAATATTGTCTCTACAATCTAGTGACGCCCCTCATAGGTTTTTTTTTTTTTTTAATCATTTTCGAGGAAATCACCACATAACGTTTAATGAAATTTAATATTCACCAATCAAATATATATTACACAATTTTATAAACATACATTATGTACAACTTTACTATAGTAAATGTCTAATATCACTTTCAGTGCATATAAATATTTTGATAATTTAAAAGTGAATTAAAAATATATATAAATATCTAATCTCATGCAAAATTCCTTGAATAAAATAATGCCAGGAAACTTTTCTCATCACACTGCAAATATTTTAAAATAAAATAGCGATTTATTCCCCCCCCCCCCATATTAAATAACTTTATAGTAAAAAAATAAATGACCCTATATACACAGCTTACAAGAAAGAATGATTATTTCTGCTATCAAGAACATTTTATGAGATATAAGCGTACAAAGCAAAATCAACGATCACTATTCGATGTACAAATACATCATGTTATTTTCATAGAGTTATTTAAAAAGCAATTGTTAAATGATATCTAAGTTACACGACAGACATATAGGCCTATATAATTTATTGCTTGTTTTTCTCATATATTATTTAAAGGGAAAGTCCAACCTGATATTCAGTTGATTTGAATAAAAGCAGAAAAATGAGAGAAACAGATTAGTAAAAGTATGAGCAAAATCCGATTAGAAATAAGAAGGTTATGAATTTTTGAAGTTGTAATCAATCAAACACAAATTGGCAACTCCGTTACGTATCTTGCGAGCTCCTCTCCCATTTGCTCAGTAGGCCTACATAATAATTTCATCAATCTTCATTTTTCTAGTTTCTGATGAAGGAATAGATTTGTTTCATACAGCTTTTGTGTAAAAAATATATGAGAAATAATTCTAAGGTGCATGTATATTTTTTTTAGAGAAAATGGAGTTGCCAATTTGTGTTTGATTTATTACAACTTCAAAAGTTCATAACTTTCTTATTTTTTATCGTATTTTGCTTAAACCTTCACTGATCTGTTTCTTTAATGTTTTGCCTCTTTTAAAACCAACTTGTATTCAGAGTGGACTTTCCCTTAAACTGCATATCATGAACAAGGTGATTAGCTCTTATAAAGAAACTGGACGGTTTTCACTGAAGCTCTCTCGATTTAGTGAATATTTTCCACTTTCTAGAAATTCCTCAAGATGTAGGTGTCGGGGTTTCCGCCAATCTCTTTTTTCCCTGTAAATAAAACGAGACAATTTTTTCGATTAACAATACCACATGTAGCAGAGGCTATAATGGGCATTTACACACACACACACACACACACACACACACACACACACACACACACACACACACACACACATATATATATATATATATATATACAGAGAGAGAGAGAGAGATGGATAGATAGATAGCGGGACAGATAGATAGATGGATATAATTTAGCTAGATAGATAGAAGGATAGATAGATAGAGGATAGATAGATATATAGATGGATGGATAGATGGATATATAGATGGGTGGATAGAAAGATAGAGAGATATAGATGGATATATGGATAGATAGATAGATAAATGGATGGATAGATAGATAGATAGATAGAAGTACTATTCATTTCTTCCGTCATTCATAGCCTACACAAAAGCTTCAGAATAAGAATAAAAACCAAACAATCGGCAAAATTAAGTAAGAACCAAAGGCATGCGAAAGTTAGATACATAAAAAGCAAAGTAATCCAACTACGGTGTAAGAGTAGAAAATGAAGACAAAAGGCACAATAAAGTGACGAGAGATGGGTGGAGACAGTAAAAACAAATAATATAAGCATTTTTTTTTCAGATCAGAGGGAGTGGGGGCTAGCATATCTGTCATCATGAAGTTTTCGGTTGAACGTAATCATCTGTCCTATTTCTTGGCAATATTGAGTATTCCCCCATCTCTGTGATAACATGCATAAAAGTTGTACTTTTACTGAAACACTTATGTGGAAATATAGGCAATGCACAGAGACAACATGGACAATGGCCATTAAAAACTGAAGTGAAAGCGGTGCTTTTACTTTACAAAGATAGATTGAATGCAGAATTGTATTCATATCTGTTTATTCAAAGTAATCTTGTTAATAACGATAATGATATGACCAATAAGCACATTGATTGCATAAAATATCGAAGATAGCTAGTGAAAATAAGTCTCTTAATATTATAAAGAAACAAAGATGAAATATAGCGTCTATATGTAACTAGTCTGTAACTATAAATTTTCCAGTCCATTTTAACACTTTTTTCATGCAATTCCATCATTGTTCCCTTCAATTTCGTCCTGAGAACCCTGGGGAGCGTTTCATCAAGCGTTTTGTCAGTGATTTTTATCCGACAACTGTTATAAGCTACTGAAATCCTTGCATCTGATTGGCTGAGAGCAAATTTGTCGGATAAAATATCTGACAAGTCCTTTCATGAAACGCCCCCCTGGAATGTGCAAATGTCAAAGTTAATTTCATCATTTGTCATTCAATTTGGTCAACATGGTCAATGGGCAATCAGTTTCAACACTTGTCTATAACACGATAAAAACTATTTTCGAAAAATCAACTGAAGGCAATTTCAATAGCCCTGTCTATCACCTTTAGAAATGTGCGAACATTACAATGGCATATTACGTAATCCGAACCTGACTTCTATGGGCAGTACAATAGGCCTTTGAAATTGCCCTTGAGTTTATTTTTCGAAAGTAGTTTTTATCGTATTCCATGCATTTTGGTCAGATTTCATTGGAATTCGTCTCACTGATGATCCGCTGCGGGAGGATGTAATGATCGAATTCGTCTTTGCGCAATCAATTTCAAAAAGAATTTCATTCAAATTCGTCGGAAAGTTAAGACATTGAACTAAAACTATCCAAATGACAAAACAGACACTTATAGGTCACAATTCAAGTATGCCTCCTCATCTACTGACAAGTATATAAGTACACGCTTTTAATTTGCATGTGTACAGAAAAATTTTCATTCATGAATGTTTTGTAAAATTTCAGGGCAAGAAATCGAATAAAAGTTATCGATATAACAAACGATCGAGTGACTAATTGGAATGACGCTTCGAAGAAATTGATTCATGCGATCGTACGTTCGCAGCCGGGGAGAACGAGACTGATTTGACTTCGACTAAATTGGATGCGAAATGATGAAGCTGATTGGACAAAGTTCGAAAATGAATGAACAAAGACGGAATTGACCATGGGATGTGCAAGATCACGAAGTTTCTGGACGAAATTGAATGAAAGGCGTACGAAATTGAATGAAAAAAAAAAAGTGTTAAAATAGATGGAAAATCCTATACTACGACTACAACTATATTGACTTCTACTACTTCTTTTATTCTACAACTTGTCCAATAATACTATTAATGATATGATTTTTTTTAATAATTATGCTATTGATGCGCAGACTTTATAAAGAAAAGTGTAAATTTGAAGAAACTGAAAAAACGGTAGGGTATATTGCGTCTCTCTCTCTCTCTCTCTCTCTCTCTCCCTCTCTTCATAAATAATATTAATTCAAAAAGATCACATCAATTATGTTTGTGTTGTTTTTTTTCACTTATAAGGGACATCGTCTGAATAACACAGCATACTAGAGCTAATTAAAGAAATGCATAAAAGAAGTCGTAAAAATCGCCTCGGCGTGCAATTTAACGAAACAAAACAACAATGTAGAACCACTGAAAAACAAGTATATTGGCTTTTGAAAGGAGAGAAAGACATATATGACGTACAAGTATGCTGACTGTAGTATGTTGTCCTTACTCCTTAGCATGTCCAATGATACAAAAACATAAGTTTGAAAAAAAGTTAGAGTGAACTTGTTAATTCCCTAGTTTTTTGTCACCGAAATAACTTTTCACAGAATGCATCAACTTTTCAAATCATATTTGCTTCTGTTAATAGTAAGGAGCTAATGTAGTGGTTTGTTAATATGAAAGTTCAATAGAATTGTGTACTGTTTCTGTCTAAATCTATTTAATATACCAATGCAAAACTGTAATAATTGTACATGCACCGCAACTTCGCGGGCGCACGTAAACGCACACACCTCTGACACGCAAACACATTATAAGAAAAATCTGATCAGCTGGAATGATTAAATATCTGTTTAAAAAAGCTCCTGTATTTTTCCCTGCTAAATAATCTTAATTCATGAGAATATGCTCACTATTCTGAAATAATAATAGTAGTCCTCTACAGATTATTATGGATCTGCAACCTAGATCATTCATGAAAGCAAACTGACAAACAAACTTACAGGCAAATCGCTGATCTACAGGCTGCACTTTATTAGGATGAATGTGTCTTTGCTGCCAGTCCAACCATCTCTGCTTGTACATTCCATTCATCTTACTGTAAATTTCATGAAAGATAGAATACAGAATTGTGACAAAAAAACAGAGTGTTGGCTTATAAATAATAAGATTAACAAGTGTCACGTGAAGTGGTAAGAGTGATTGCACCTATAAAAGTCAATGTTTGGGATATCAAAGATAACAAATAAAAACTCACACCTAATACGGGTCCTGAGTCATCATGAATGATGACTAGTGTATGCTCCTTCCCAGTTCCCAAACGAGGGAGGAACTATTTAATCCACCTGTTATCTATAACATCAATTTCTATGAATTTAACCACATTGCCTTCATTCATTGTTGCTATGTAGGGCAAGCATTATCAGGACAAGCTTTCCAATTATCTAGAGCAACATGCCATTTTCATACACATTTTGATTCCATAAATGCTTTCCAGATAAAAAAAAAGGTATCTGAGAACAACCTAAAAAATAGTAGAACGATTCTCCGACCTAGAAAATGTTAATGTCAGTATCTATACTTGACTTTTTCATTACAATAACTCTAATTAAGGTAAATGTGATAAATTAATTGTCAGAATGTATCCATAATATTTAATTCCTTTCTAAAATGGTCTATTTTATAGAAACTTACAGCACGATGAGACTGACAGCCACTATGGATAGCGGTACCACGGTCAACAGACATATCCCAACGATCCAAGCCGTACTCAACCCGGGAGAAGTCTCCGGCTGGGCGTCCTTGATCTGCCCTAGAGTGACTTCGTCGATGGTTACATTGAGCTGGGACTCGATGAAATCCAGCTCTTCGGTGATTGCGGTGAGGAGGATATCTTGAGGTACGTATATTGGAGAGCCTACGCAAAAAAATTTCGAACAAGTTCCTGCTTAGATTACCGTATTATTCTAGAAAACTGATTTCTTTTGTTGTGACATAAAGTTGTTTGTGTTGAATTGCCTACCCATTTTTAACTTTAAAACTAATGTCACAGAAGTGTATCATGCAAGATAAAAGAAAAATATAAGAGACCACATCATTGCCTGTTTGGTTGTGAAAGAGAAAGACCAAAGAGAAATGCCAAATTGGTTTCCTGAGCATTGGTCTTTTCACAATCCTCTGGGAGCTGTAGCTCCCCTAGCTAGACCCAACTCCATCTCATAAAAATCAGTGAGATGTCTGAGGGTGATGGGTCAGAGGTTATTGTCCTAGGGGTAGTTGTCCGGTGTTTGGTGTAATAGACCAGTTTACTAATTTTATGCATACTTCTTGAACAAAAGTCTCTCTTGACGACTCAAAGGCTTGCCAGAGGCTTGCCCGACATATCAACAACTAATGTATGCAAAATAGATTCCATCCATAGAGATGCCATTATGCATAGCAGGTGCACTAAATAGTTGGTAATTCTGGAGAGAAACATGCATAAATTGAAATACATTAGTAAACAGGTCTATTGTCCGGGATTAATAGCCCAGGGGTAGTTGTCCTTATTTGATATTCTATGAAATAAATTCAAACCATGCAAATTGATGCAAAGTAATCCAGGTTGTGACTTATCGATGAATATAATTGTTTAAACGGTTAGCTATATAATATACGTAGTGATACAAAATATGGAATCTGGGATTCATTTTTACCCGAGTCTGGAGCATTCCCGTTGCTCCCTTCCTCACATAGTGACGTCATAGAAATCGGTTTGATGTAGACAGCTGTCTGAGTGACCGAACTGGATCCGACATTCGTTTCTTTCGGGTATCCGCCAACTATGTAGACATCGTTAGTCGAGGCGAAGTCTATCTGAAGAGAACTTGGTTGAAGTCGGATTTCGAAATAAATTTAGTATTGAATTAAATGTGCAAACCAATACAAATTCACATTCCACTATTTAACTATTTCATCATTTCACCTATTTGTATTAATGAATGAAAGGAGATAAGACCTTTTGGTCATCATGGTCATCGTGTAGTTTTCAAGGCTGCGATATGCGTGATATAAATGAAATCCATGTTTTAAGTTTAGA
Source organism: Heliocidaris tuberculata (assembly GCA_025618425.1). Classification (NCBI taxonomy): domain Eukaryota; kingdom Metazoa; phylum Echinodermata; class Echinoidea; order Camarodonta; family Echinometridae; genus Heliocidaris; species Heliocidaris tuberculata. The sequence continues at coordinate 2,671,817 of CM046845.1, forward strand.
GGATGGATAAAAGTAATGTTGACGAATCCTGAAACACTTCAAATTTAACCAATCATCTCTCTGAATATCAATCATACAAATCGTATCTTTTTAGTTAGGCCTATGCTGATGAGAAATGTCAATTTTGACCTAGCTTGTTACAATTTGACTTTATCCTATTGTTTTTATTTTTCACATTTGTATAAGATTAATGGAAAGTATAGGAAAATAAGAAATACAACAAATAAAAACAGCAACAATTACAACACATATAAACGTTCCATTCTTTACTCTTAGATGTTAGATTTACTGATTATTCTTTACTTTGTCTTGGTTCCGTAGTTAGGACAACACTGGTCGAAGTTATTGTTGCAGTAATCTGTCGTCACCCGAGCGATGACGCTCTGAAGGATGGGTTGAAGTTGAATCCACTGTAAGACAATTATTGGAATAAGTTTGCATTGTGCTATATGATTTTCACCATGGGTGCAAAATTTCAAATGTTTTTGCCTTTGGTAAAATAATGTATTTACATAACTTTGTATCTGATGATGAATTATAACATTTTCTTGAATCCAACATCGTTTGATACATAATTCATGAATTTGTTTATGGGAGCAACGGAAGAAAGGAAAACCATTAAGAAATAATTAAATAAAATTACCGTTCATTTTAACACCCCCCTTTAATGATTGAGTGTATGATATAGGTCGATATAACTTAAGAGAAATATCTGCAGTCTGATGGTGAAGACAATTTTTAAAATCAAGGAAAATGAAAAGGAATAAAGCAACGAAAGGCAAATTCATCATGTGAACCCTTTTAAATTAGATTAAATACACCACTTCCCCAGCCTCTCTCATGCTGTATTATGCTCTCCCTCCCACTCTCTCTATCTCTCTATCTCTATCTCTCTCTCTCTCTTTCTCCCCCCCCCCCCCTCCTCTCTCTCTCTCTCTCTTTCTCTCTCAACATATATTTATTTCACTGAGTATAGAACATTTAATAAGTGCTTACGTTGTTCATGTCTGTGTTAATGAGAATCAACACGGATTGTGCAATTTCTTCCTGTGGAGCTGCAAGAAAAGCCAAATGAAAATTCAGAGTTTCGATACAATAATTGGCACACATTTTTTGAAAAAAATGTCAGCGGTTTGGTAGACGTGACAGAGTAAAATTTAAGTGCAATATGCTCGTTACAAAAATAAAACTGTATCATAAGTTCTACATTTTCCATCAGAAATTTTACTGCACAAAAGATATGGGTGCAGTTTCCATGTACAGTATATATATATATATATATATATATATCTATATATATATATGGGAAGTACCCAACTTAAACATTTCGACGGCGTCTCGGTAAATTGTATAGTGTGAGGAAAGATGAGACTGGAGACAAGCTTAACTTCAACTTTATTAACTTAATAAAGTTGAAGTTCAGCTACGTCCTTGTCTCCTGTCTCATCAATCCTCCCGCTATATATATATATATATATATATATATATATATATATATATATATATATATATATATATATATATGTGTGTGTGTGTGTGTGTGCGTGTGTGTGTGTGTGTGTGTGTGTGTGTGTAATATATGTAAAGCACTTAGAAAACCGTTGATGTAAATAATATATACATCAATATTATTATTATTATTATTAACATCATTATGTAACTAAAAGTAAATTTCGGTCCTCTATTTCCCGAAATCAGGTACCTACTTGTGCAATCGTCACCTTGGAATCCCTCGGCACATGTGCAAGTACAGGCATCTAGATCAAGTGTTCCTCCATTCTCACACGCGACCTGAGAACAAGCAGAGGTCGAAGTCGTTGATGAGAGCGATGATAATGATGATGACGATAGTGATGATAATGCTTGATTGGAGTCAGTCGTCGTCATTGGATTTGGTTGTTCTGCTGTCGTCACTGCAATGGATTAGCAAATCAGATATGACAGGTATGTACAGATTCATTCAAATTATATTCCGTTGGATTTAACTTATAGAAAATGACATAATCATATGTCTAACTTTAAAAGGAGGCGCCATGGTTCAGTGGAGGAGCAGTGGTCTCGTAACAAGGAGGAACCGGGTTCGAAACCAAGTGAATTCGGTAGTGCTCTTTGGTATGGCATTAATCATCATTACCAAGTCCCTCTGAGAGGACTTAAAGCCGTCAGCCTCCTGGTTGCTTACTTACACATTCTTTTATAGCAATCAGTTAAAATAAAGAAACCATCAAACCTTGTGAGATTAACAACTTAATGTCATTGAAACTTGAATAACTTGCAAGAATCTTCAGTAGTGAAGGGGGCAGATTATTCCGAAGAAGAAGAAGATAAATACATATAGAAATCATATCATATAGAGTATGTGCACAAAGTTGTGCTTAGTGGGGAATTTCGGTAAGAAAATAGTGCGGTATACCATGTATACAGAAATGCTGGATTTGTATAATCTATAATTTTTAATAAAAATAATGTCGGGAAAAGAGATGAAATATTTCACCCGTTTCGTTGTCTTCTTGTGTGTAAGCTCCTCACCTGTTGTTTGATAAGAAAATGAGTCATTGGCTGTTGACGTAGAAGATTCAAAAGTCACACTGTCACTAGTTATCATAGAGATGAAAGAAAATTGGGTGCTTCCTACATTTGGTGCAGAACTAGTGCTCAGTGCGTTCGTGCTCAGGTCAGTCGGTACATTAGTTATGGTCATATCAGTGGCTGAAACAGTGTCAGTCGGTTTGGTGTTGGAGGTGCTCTGTGGACTCTGGACGGTTGTTGAACTGGTATTCGGTGATTCGGTCGATCCATTTGTCGAAACACCTGCAGACATTGATAAAGTGCTTAATTTCAATCGGCGTTAATATTGTACACTGGTAATAAAAAGAAATCAACGAATTTGGTGTTCATAATTATGTCTTCTTTTTTTTTTTTTTTTGTTGGTAGAGAGTAAAGAAGGTGTGCTTGACGGTGCTGTCGTACGTGAATTATTTTCTGGTTATTGTGGTCTCTGGAAAAAAAGTCGATTTTTAAGTCATCTGAAGAAAAAAAGTAGATATCAGAGAATAGATCATCGGATCATTGTATGGTATTTCTGATAATAAAGCATTACCACTTAACAATGGAATCGCATTTTCTTCCAACTTTCTTCCGCTAGATCGTTTCACTCGAAAAGAAAGCACCGCTTCTTTACCTTACCGCTCTATCACTAATTAAGTATTGTTGTGAAATTTACTTATTTCCATTCACACCTGTGTATACGGCGTCCATGATTACTCTTCCAACATATTTTTAAACATATGCGCTCTATTTCATCTACTAAATGTATGTATTAGCGAAGAAGCAACGTAATTTGACGAACGTCGTGCGACGATTGATATTCTCATGTTAAGTATTTATATGTCTGTAAATATTTCCCATATACTTGTCTAGTGAAAATGATTAAAGATTATATTGGAGCATATAATAATATAATTTATGACAAAGTTCCATTCAATAAAACCACATTTTCAGCTGCTTGGATTTGATTTTGAAGCGTAGGAACTTGCAAAACTCAACCTAAAGTAGAGAAGACACATTCACACATTTCCTGCCTATTATTATTGGACACTTCATATGACATTCATAATTCCACAATTAAACTTCATACATACACGTTGTACATTATTTCGCTGTGATTTGTTCATTATTCGTCAGAGTATTAAAGCTGCAACTGACCGAGTTTTCTCGAGCTCACTTGCGATTCACCCAGTTGTGGGTTACTCGTATTTGGATCAGTGGTGAAAACTAGGTTTACCTGTAGCCAATTTTGTGGGTGTCGGGATAGTTGTTGGTGGTCCAGTCAGGGTAGGTATACTAGTATTCAAAGTTGTCAGGTAAAGTTGAGTTGTGGGTGACATAGTTGTGGTAGGCACTGGTGTAGTAGTCTTAGTAGTGTTTGGTCTTCTAGTTGTCTGCTCTGTCTCGATAGGTCCCGTTGCAGTTGATTCGATTGTCATTGGTAAACTTGTAGTCGTCATTGCTGTAATAGCCTTAGGTGTAATTGAGTCAGTTGTAGTAAGTCTTCTTAGAACCTGTTCTGTAATCATGGTAGGTTGACTAGTTGGTAACCTAGTTGTTGGTGGTTGACTTGCCTTTTTCTCATTCTTGGTAGACTTAGTTGTGATTAGTTCTGGAGTAGTTTGCACATTTTTAGTTGCTTTTCTAGTGACAGCTGTATCACTGGTTTGTTGAGCTGTTGACCTTTGCTTATTTGATCTTACACCAGCTGTCGTAGGGTTTATGGTAGGTTTTACTGTAGTCGAATCAGTGGTAGTAATTTTATTCTCTGTTTGTTTTGTGGTGCTAGGTTTAATAGTGGTTGCGTCGGTTGTTGTCTGGATGTTCATAGTCTGCTCAATAGTACTAATCTCCTCTGCATCTTGCCCTGTTGTCAAGGGGAAAATTGGGCCATTTTCTGTTGCGGTTATCCTTGTCGTTTCTAAATTCGTTAAAGATTTTATTGTCTTTGTATCATTTGAACTTGGTTCAGTAATACGTCTTTTAGTCGTTAAGGGAAAATCTGTGAACGTCTCTGTTGTGGTTGGCATACTTGTTGTTTCTTGAGCAGTCATAGCTTCAGCAGTTATAGATTCAGTCGTTATTTGACCTGTTGGTACATGAACTATCGTTTGTTGACGTGCGTTTGCTCCGAATGTTGTTTGATGACCAGTCGTATGTTCAGCTGTTGCTGTGTCAGATGTTATTAGATCTACCTGATCTGTAATATTTTCACTTATTATTGCTTTTGCTGTTGTTTGTTGATATGTCGTAGCTTCAGCTGTTATTGCCTCGGTCGTTCTTTGACTTGTTGTTATCTGACCTGTAGTTTGCAGAGATGTTAAAGCTTTTGTTGTTATTGCTTCAACCGCTGTTTTACTTGTTGTTACTTGAACTGTCGTTTGTTCACTTGTGGTTGCTTGATTGGTCGTAGTTCCAGCTGTTGTTACATCAGTTCTTAATTGATCTGTTATAACCTTATCTGACGTTTGTTGACTAAGAGTTGCTTCAGCTGATATTGCTTCTGTCGTTATTTGACCTGTTGTTATCTGAGCTGTTGTTTGTTTACCTGAAGTTACTTCAACTGTTGTTTGTTGATCAGTCGTATGACCAGCCGTTGCTGTGCCAGATGATATTAGATCTGTAGTTACCTGATTTGTCGTTTTTTCACTTATGATTGTTTTTGCTTTTGTTTGTTGATATGTCGTTGCTTCAGCTGTTATTGCTTCAGTTGTTGTTTGACCTGTTGTTACCTGAGCTGTCGTTTTGTAACATGAAGTTCCTTCAACTGTTGTTAGTTGGTCGGTGGTATCTTCAGCTGTTGCTTGTTGACCAGTCGTAGCTTCAGCTTTTGTTGTTTGAGTCATCATTTGATCTATTATAACCTTATCTGACGTTTGTTGACTAAGAGTTGCTTCAGCTGATATTGCTTCTGTCGTTATTTGACCTGTTGTTACCTGAGCTGTTGTTTGTTTACCTGAAGTTGCTTCAGCTTTTGTTTGTTGATCAGTCGTTTGTTCAGCTTTTGCTGTGCCAGATGTTATTAGATCTGTAGTTTTCTGATCTGTCATATTTTCACTTGAAATTGCTGTCTCTGTTGTTTGTTGATCTGTCGTAGCTTCAGCTGTTATTGCCTCGGTCGTTCTTTGACTTGTTGTTATCTGACCTGTAGTTTGCAGAGACATCATAGCTTTTGTTGTTATTGCTTCAGTCGTTGTTTTACCTGTTGTTACTTGAACTGTCGTTTGTTCACTTGCGGTTGCTTGATTGGTCGTAGTTCCAGCTGTTGTTGCATCAATTGTTAATTGATCTGTTATTATCTGAGCTGTCGTTTGTTGACCTGAATTTGCTTTAACTGTTGTTTGTTGACCAGTCATATGTTCAGCTGTTGTCTTGTCAGTTGTTACTTGATCCTTTGTTACCTGATCTGTCATATGTTCACTTAAAATGGCTGTCACTGTTGTTTGTTTATCAATCGTAGCTTCACCTGATATTGCTTCAATTGTTATTTGACCTGTTGTTACCTGAGCTGTCGTTTTGTAAACTGAAGTTGCTTCAACTGTTATTAGTTGATCGGTGGTAACTTCAGCTGTTGCTTGTTGACCAGTCGTAGCTTCAGCTGTTTTTGTTTCAGTCATCATTTCATCTGTTATAACCTTATCTGACGTGTGTTGACTAGGGGTTGCTTCAGCTAACATTTCTTCTGTCGTCATTTGACCTTTTGTTGCCTGAGCAGTCGTTTTTTGACCTGAAGTTACTTCAAATGTTGTTTGTTGATCAGTCGTATGTTCAGCTTTTGCCGTGTCAGTTGTAATCAGATCTGTTGTTACCTGATCTGTGGTAAGTTCAATTATGATCGCTTTTGCTGTTGTCTGTTGATATGTCGTAGCTTCAGCTGATATTGCCTCGGTCGTTCTTTGACTTGTTATCTGACCTGTAGTTTGCAGAGATGTCATAGCTTTTGTTGTTATTGATTCAGTCGTTGTTTTACCTGTTGTTACTTGAACTGTCGTTTGTTCACTTGCGGTTGCTTGATTGGTCGTAGTTCCAGCTGTTGTTGCGTCAGTTGTTAATTGATCTGTTGCTATCTGAGCTGTCGTTTGTTGACCTGAAGTTGCTTCAACTGTTGTTTGTTGACCAGTCATATGTTCAGCTGTTGTCTTGTCAGTTGTTACTTGATCCTTTGTTACCTGATCTATCATATCTTCACTTAAAATGGCTGTCGCTGTTGTTTGTTGATCAATCGTAACTTCATCTGATATTGCTTCAGTTGTTATTTGACCTGTTGTTGCCTGAGCAGTCGTTTTTTGACCTGAAATTACTTCAACTTTTGTTTGTTGATCAGTCGTTTGTTCAGCTGTTGCTGTGCCAGATGTTATTAGATCTGTAGTTTTCTGATCTGTCATATTTTCACTTGAAATTGCTGTCTCTGTTGTTTGTTGATCTGTCGTAGCTTCAGCTGTTATTGCCTCGGTCGTTCTTTGACTTGTTGTTATCTGACCTGTAGTTTGGAGAGATATCATAGCTTTTGTTGTTATTGCTTCAGTCGTTGTTTTACCTGTTGTTACTTGAACTGTCGTTTGTTCACTTGCGGTTGCTTGATTGGTCGTAGTTCCAGCTGTTGTTGCATCAATTGTTAATTGATCTGTTATTATATGAGCTGTCGTTTGTTGACCTGAATTTGCTTCAACTGTTGTTTGTTGACCAGTCATATGTTCAGCTGTTGTCTTGTCAGTTGTTACTTGATCCTTTATTACCTGATCTGTCATATGTTCACTTAAAATGGCTGTCACTGTTGTTTGTTTATCAATCGTAGCTTCACCTGATATTGCTTCAATTGTTATTTGACCTGTTGTTACCTGAGCTGTCGTTTTGTAAACTGAAGTTGCTTCAACTGTTATTAGTTGATCGGTGGTAACTTCAGCCGTTGCTTGTTGACCAGTCGTAGCTTCAGCTGTTTTTGTTTCAGTCATCATTTCATCTGTTATAACCTTATCTGACGTGTGTTGACTAAGGGTTGCTTCAGCTAACATTTCTTCTGTCGTCATTTGACCTGTTGTTGCCTGAGCAGTCGTTTTTTGACCTGAAGTTACTTCAAATGTTGTTTGTTGATCAGTTGTATGTTCAGCTTTTGCCGTGTCAGTTGTAATCAGATCTGTTGTTACCTGATCTGTGGTAAGTTTAATTATGATCGCTTTTGCTGTTGTCTGTTGATATGTCGTAGCTTCAGCTGATATTGCCTCGGTCGTTCTTTGACTTGTTATCTGACCTGTAGTTTGCAGAGATGTCATAGCTTTTGTTGTTATTGCTTCAGTCGTTGTTTTACCTGTTGTTACTTGAACTGTCGTTTGTTCACTTGCGGTTGCTTGATTGGTCGTAGTTCCAGCTGTTGTTGCGTCAGTTGTTAATTGATCTGTTGCTATCTGAGCTGTCGTTTGTTGACCTGAAGTTGCTTCAACTGTTGTTTGTTGACCAGTCATATGTTCAGCTGTTGTCTTGTCAGTTGTTACTTGATCCTTTGTTACCTGATCTGTCATATGTTCACTTAAAATGGCTGTCGCCTTTGTTTGTTGATCAATCGTAGCTTCACCTGATATTGCTTCAGTTGTTATTTGACCTGTTGTTACCTTAGCTGTCGTTTTGTAACCTGAAGTTGCTTCAATTGTTATTAGTTGATCGGTGGTACCTTCAGCTGTTGCTTGTTGACCAGTCGTAGCTTCAGCTGTTTTTGTTTCAGTCATCATTTGATATGTTATAACTTTATCTGACGTTTGTTGACTAGGAGTTGCTTCAGCTAACATTTCCTCTGTCGTTATTTGACCTGTTGTTACCTGAGCAGTCGTTTTTTGACCTGAAGTTACTTCAAATGTTGTTTGTTGATTGGTCGTGGATCCGGCTGTTGTTGCGTCAGTTATTAACTGATATGTTGTTACCTCAGCTGTCATTTGTTGATTTGACTTTGCTTCAGCTGTTGTTTGTTGATCAATCGTTTGTTCAGCTGTTGTCGTGTCAGTTGTTATTAAATCAGTTGTTATCTGATCTGTCGTATGTTCACTTATGATTGCCTTTGGTGTTGTTTGTTGATATGTCGTAGCTTCGGCTGTTATTGCCTCGGTCGTTCTTTGACTTGTTGTTATCTGACCTGTAGTTTGCAGAGATGTCATTGCTTCAGTTGTTATTGCTTCTGTCGTTGTTGTACCTGTTGTTACCTGATCTGCCGTTTGGTAACCTGAAGTTGCTTCAACTGTTGTTAGTTGATCGGTAGTACCTTCAACTGTTGTTTGTTGACCGGTCATAGCTCCAGCTGTTGTTACTTCAATCGTAATTCTACCTGTTGTTGCTTCAGTCATCATTTGATCTGTTGTTACCTTATCTGACGTTTGTTTACTAGAAGTTGCTTCAGCTGTTATTGCTTCTGTCGTTATTTGATCTGTTGTTACCTGAACAGCCGTTTGTTGACCTGAAGTTGATTTAACTGTTGCTTGTTCATCAGTCGTATGTTCAACTGTAGCTGTGTCAGTTCTTATTAGATCTGTTGTTAACTGATCTTTCGCAGTTTGATTTATAATTACTCTTGCTGTTGTTTGCTGATCATTCGTAGCTTCAGCTGTAATTATTTCAGTCGTTACTTGACCTGTGCTGACCTTATCTGTCGTTTGTTCACTATTGGTTGCTTCAGCTGATGTTTCTTGATCTGTTATAGCTTTAGACTTTATATGATCTGTTGTTACATGATCTGTTACATGATCTGATCCCTCTATTGTCTGTGGATTGGTAATTGATACAGTTGTTGTTTGTTGATCGGTTGTAGCTTCAGCTGTTCTTGCGTCAGTTGATATTTGATCTGTTGTTACCTGATCTGTCGTTTGGTGACTTACTATTCCATTTATTGTTCGCTCTTCTGTGGAAGGTAGGATAGTCGTCATCACAGCTTCAAGAGTTTCAACAGTAGTTGCTTCAGTTGCAATATTGATGCTTGCAGTTGGCTCAGTATTTGTAGGAAAGATTGTTGATGTGTCAATTGTTTTTGATAAACTTACACTTGTTGAAAATTCGTGTGGTGTTTGGCCATCTGTATGTGTCTCAGTAGTACCAATCTTAGTTGTTACGTGCTCTGTAATACGAGAACTCGTGGTTGCTGCAGTTGTTGAAGATTCAGATGTGATTAGCTCAGTATTGAAAACCACATCAGTCGTTTGCTCTGTAATGATAGGTAAGATTGTTCTTTTTCCAGTTGTTGATTTTGTATATGTCGTTTCCATTGTTGTTAATGAATCGATTGCGGTTATGTTGCTTGTGGTCTGCATGTTCATAGTTGGCTCAGTATTACTAATTTTAGTTGATGCTTTTTCTCTTGCCATTGAAATACTTTCGGTTACTGATGACATGCTTGCCACTGCCATAGCCACTGAAGATTCATTTGTAGTAGGGTCAGTTGTAGTAGTCCCAGTAATACTGATCTTAGTCGTTACGTCTTCTGTGGTGACAGGCAAAATTGTGGTTTTCGTAGGTTTTGAAGATTCGGTTGTGGTTGGCTCAGTAGTAGTAATCTCAACCGTTATATGATCTGTGGTGGTAGGGGAGGTTGTGGGTGTCTTAGTTTTCGTTGGTAAACCTGTCAAAGTTCCTGAAAATCTAATTGGTGTTGGGACGTTTGTAGTTATCTCAGTAGTACTAATCTTAGTCGTTCTTTGGTTTTTGGTAATAGGGAAAGTAGTGGTTGTCGCAGTTGTTGCAGGTGACTTGATTGTGGTTGGCTCAGTACTAGTAAACTTACTTGCTGATTCCTCTATTGTAGGTAAAATAGTTATTGAATACTGACTTATAGTGGGGTCATTTGTAGTTGACTCAGTGGAAGTCATGTTATTTGTTGTCGAAGTTGTGCTTGGCATACTTGTTCGTAAACCAGCTGCTGTAGATTTTACAGTTGTCGAGACAGCTGCTGAAGTGTCAATTGTGGTGTGGTCGGTTGTGGTTTGTGTGTCTTTTTCAGTATGGTTACTTTTCGTTTGCGTACCTATCGTTGTCACAGATGTTGAAGATTCAGTAATGGGTCGGTCACTTGTTGGTTCAGTCGCAATAATTCTACTTGTTGCATGCTCTGTTGAATTGTTGATTCGTCGATTTGTTGTAATTTCTGATGTTATTTCTTCATTATTAGTTGATTCAATTGAAGTGAGTTCATTAGTTGTTGGTGCCGCTGTTGTTTGCTTAGTTGCCTTTGCCTCAGCTATTGTTTGTTGATTAGTTGTTGCCTTAGCGTTTGTACGTTTATAAGTCGTTGCATCAGACGTTGTTTGTTGATCAGTTGTTGTTTCAGCTGTTGTTTCTAGACTTCTTGTTGACTTATTTCTGGTTTCTTTTATAGTAGTTGGTTCAGCTTTTGTTTCTTGATTAGTTGTTATTTGGGCGGTTTTCTGTTGAGTTGTTCTCGCATCTGTTGTTTCTTCATTAATAGTTGATTCAGCTGATGTATGTTCATTAGTCGGTGCTGTTGCCGTTTTCTGAGTTGTCTTTGCCTCAGTTTTATTTACTTCAGCTGTTGTCTGTTTGCTTGTTGTCCTTACAGCTGTTCTTTCTTCATTAGCAGTTGATTCCATCGTTGTTTGTTCAGTATTCGTTGATTCAGCTGTTGGATGTTCATAAGTCGTTGATTCAGCTGTTTTTTCTTGATTACTTGTTCCTCCAGCTGTCGTCTGTTGATTTGTTGTTCTCTCCTCAGTTGTTCCTTCATTTGTCATTGATTCAGCTGTTGTGTGTTCATTGGTCCTTGCTGACGCCGTTTGCTGAGTTGTCTTTGCCTCTGCTGTAGTTGTTTCAGCCGTTGTCTGTTTGTTTGTTGTTCTTCCGGCTGTTGTTTCTTCATTAGTATTTGACTCCACTGTTGTCGGTTCAGTATTCATTGATTCAGCTTTTGTGCGTTCATTAGAAGTTGATTCAGCTGTTGTTTCTTGGTTATTTGTCGCTTCGGCTGATGTCTGTTGACTTGTTCTCTCAGCCTTTGTTTCTTCATTTGTTACTGATTCACCTGTTGTGTGTCCATAAGTCGTTGCTGCCGCCATTTCCTGAGTTGTCCTTGCCTCAGCTGTAGTTGCTTTAGGTGTTGTCTGTTTGTTTGGTGTCCTCTCAGCTGTTGTTTTCTCATTAGTAATTGATTCCGTTGTTGTATGTTCAATATTCGTTGATTCAGCTGTTGTGTGTTTATTAGTTGTTGCTGCCTTCGATTGATGTGTTGCCTTTTCCTCAGTTGTATGTTGATTAGTTATTGCCTTAGGGGTTGTCTGTTTATTAGTCGTCGTATCAGGCGTCGTTTCTTGATTAGTTGTTGGTTGAGCTGTTGTCTGTTGACTTAGTGTTCTCTCAGCCGTTGTTTCTTTATTAGTAGTTGATTCAAATGCTGTCTGTTCATTAGGAGTTGACTCAGTTGTTGCTTGTTCAGATGTCTCTGCCTTAGTCGTTGGTTCTTGATTAGTAGTTGATTCAAATGTTGTTTGTTCATTAGTAGTGGACTCAGCTGTTGTTTCTTGATAACTTGTTCCTCCAGCTGTTGTCTGTTGATTTGTTGTTCCTTCATTAGTTATTGATTCAGCTGTTGTGTGTTCATAAGTTTCTGCTGACACCGTTTCCTGAGTTGTCTTTGCCTCAGCTGTTGGATGATCATTAGTGGTTGATTCAGCTGGTGGATGTTCATTAGTTGTTGATTCAGCTGTTGTTTCTTGATTAGTTGTTGCTTCAGCTGATGTCTGTTGACTTGCTCTCTCAGCCGTTGTTTGTTGATTATTAGTTGACTGAGCTGTTTTTTCTTGATTACTTGTTCCTCCAGTTATTGTCTGTTGATTTGTTGTTCTCTTCGCCGTTGTTTCTTCATTTGCCATAGATTCAGCTGTTGTGTGTCCATTAGTCCTAGCTGTTGCCGTTTGTTGAGTTGTCTTTGTCTCAGCCACAGTTTCTTCAGCTGTTGTCTGTTTGTTTGTTGTCCTCTCAGCTGTTGTTTCTTCATTAGCAGTTGATTCGATTGTTGTCTGTTCAATATTCGTTGATTCAGCTGTTATGTGTTCGTTAGTAGTTGATTCAGCCGTTGTTTCTTCCTTTGTCATTGATTCAGCTGTTGTGTGTTCATTAGTCGTTGTTGCCGCTGTTTGATGAGTTGTCCTTTCCTCAGCAGTTGTTTGTTGAGTAGCTATTGCCTTGGGAGTTGTCTGGTTATTAGTCTTTGTATCCGACGCCGTTTCTTGATTAGTTGTTGCTTGAGCTTTTGTCTGTTGGCTTGTTGCTCTATCAGCCGTTGTTTCTTCATTAGTAGTTGACTCAGCTGTTGGATGTTCATTAGTAATTGATTCAGCCGTTGTTTCTTCCTTCATTGATTCAGCTGTTGTGTGTTCGCTAGTCGTTGTTGCCGCTGTTTGATGAGTTATCCTTTCCTCAGCAGTTGTTTGTTGAGTAGTTATTGACTTAGGAGTAGTCTGTTTATTAGTCTTTGTATCAGACGCCGTTTCTTGATTAGTTGTTGCTTGAGCTTTTGTTTGTTCACTTATTGTTCTCTCAGCCGTTGTTTCTTCATTAGTAGTTGACTCAGCTGTTGGATGTTCATTAGTTGTTGCTGCAGCTGATTCCTGAGTTGTCTTTGCCTCAGCTGTTGTTGCTTCAGCTGTTATGTGTTCATTAGTTGATTCAGCCGTTCTTTGTTCCTGTGTCATTGATTCAGCTGCTGTGTGTTCATTAGTCGTTGTTGCCGCTGTTTGATGAGTTGTCCTTTCCTCAGCAGTTGTTTGTTGAGAAGTTATTGCCTTAGGAGTTGTCTGTTTATTAGTTTTTGTATCAGACGCCGTTTCTTGATTAGTTGTTGCTTGAGCTGTTGTTTGCTGAGATGTCTCTGCCTCAGTCGCTTGTTCTTGATTAGATTCAGCTGTTGTTTGTTCATAAGTCGTTGCTGACGCCGTTTCCTGAGTTGTCTTTGCCTCAGCTGCTGTTGCTGCAGCTGTTGTCTGTTGATTTCTTGTACTTTCAGCTTTTGTTTCTTCATGTGTCGTTGATTCAAATGTTGGCTGTTGATTAGGCGCTGCTGCAGATGTTGTTTGCTGAGATGTATCTGCCTCAGTTATTGGTTCTTGATTGGAAGTTGATTCAAATGTTGTATGTTCATTAGTAATTGACTCAGCTGTTGTTTCTTGAATTTTTGTTGATTCAGCAGTTATTTGACTTGTTGTTATCTGACCTGTCATTTTTAGAGATGTCATAGCTTCAGTTGTTATTGCTTCAGTTGTTGTTTTATCTCTTATTACCTGGACTGTAGTTTGTTCACTCGTGGTTGCTTTTACTGTTGTTTGTCGATAGGTCGTAATTTCAGCTGTTGTTGCGTCAGTTGTTAATTGATCTGTTTTTACTTGAGATGTCGTTTGTTGACCTGAAGTTGCTTCAGCTAATGTTGATTGATCTTTCGTACCTTCAATTGTTATTGCTTCATTTGTTATTTCATCTGGTGTTTCTTGTGCTATCGTGTGTTGACCTGAAGTTGTTTCGGCTGTTGTTTGTTGATCAGTCGTAGCTTCAGCATTTATTGCTTCAGTCGTCATTTGACCTGTTATCTGAGCTATTGTTTGTTGAGAAGTTATTGCCTTAGGAGTTGTCTGTTTATTAGTTTTTGTATCAGACGCCGTTTCTTGATTAGTTGTTGCTTGAGCTGTTGTTTGTTGAGATGTCTCTGCCTCAGTCGCTTGTTCTTGATTAGATTCAGCTGTTGTTTGTTCATAAGTCGTTGCTGACGCCGTTTCCTGAGTTGTCTTTGCCTCAGCTGCTGTTGCTGCAGCTGTTGTCTGTTGATTTCTTGTACTTTCAGCTTTTGTTTCTTCATGTGTCGTTGATTCAAATGTTGGCTGTTGATTAGGCGCTGCTGCAGATGTTGTTTGCTGAGATGTATCTGCCTCAGTTATTGGTTCTTGATTGGAAGTTGATTCAAATGTTGTATGTTCATTAGTAATTGACTCAGCTGTTGTTTGTTGAGTAGTTATTGACTTAGGAGTAGTCTGTTTATTAGTCTTTGTATCAGACGCCGTTTCTTGATTAGTTGTTGCTTGAGCTTTTGTTTGTTCACTTTTTGTTCTCTCAGCCGTTGTTTCTTCATTAGTAGTTGACTCAGCTGTTGGATGTCCATTAGTTGTTGCTGCAGCTGTTTCCTGAGTTGTCTTTGCCTCAGCTGTTGTTGTTTCTTGAATTTTAGTTGATTCAGCAGTTATTTGACTTGTTGTTATCTGACCTGTCATTTTTAGAGATGTCATAGCTTCAGTTGTTATTGCTTCAGTCGTTATTTGACCTGTTATCTGAGCTATTGTTTGTTGAGAAGTTATTGCCTTAGGAGTTGTCTGTTTATTAGTTTTTGTATCAGACGCCGTTTCTTGATTAGTTGTTGCTTGAGCTGTTGTTTGCTGAGATGTCTCTGCCTCAGTCGCTTGTTCTTGATTAGATTCAGCTGTTGTTTGTTCATAAGTCGTTGCTGACGCCGTTTCCTGAGTTGTCTTTGCCTCAGCTGCTGTTGCTGCAGCTGTTGTCTGTTGATTTCTTGTACTTTCAGCTTTTGTTTCTTCATGTGTCGTTGATTCAAATGTTGGCTGTTGATTAGGCGCTGCTGCAGATGTTGTTTGCTGAGATGTATCTGCCTCAGTTATTGGTTCTTGATTGGAAGTTGATTCAAATGTTGTATGTTCATTAGTAATTGACTCAGCTGTTGTTTGTTGAGTAGTTATTGACTTAGGAGTAGTCTGTTTATTAGTCTTTGTATCAGACGCCGTTTCTTGATTAGTTGTTGCTTGAGCTTTTGTTTGTTCACTTTTTGTTCTCTCAGCCGTTGTTTCTTCATTAGTAGTTGACTCAGCTGTTGGATGTTCATTAGTTGTTGCTGCAGCTGTTTCCTGAGTTGTCTTTGCCTCAGCTGTTGTTGTTTCTTGAATTTTTGTTGATTCAGCAGTTATTTGACTTGTTGTTATCTGACCTGTCATTTTTAGAGATGTCATAGCTTCAGTTGTTATTGCTTCAGTCGTTATTTGACCTGTTATCTGAGCTATTGTTTGTTGAGAAGTTATTGCCTTAGGAGTTGTCTGTTTATTAGTTTTTGTATCAGACGCCGTTTCTTGATTAGTTGTTGCTTGAGCTGTTGTTTGCTGAGATGTCTCTGCCTCAGTCGCTTGTTCTTGATTAGATTCAGCTGTTGTTTGTTCATAAGTCGTTGCTGACGCCGTTTCCTGAGTTGTCTTTGCCTCAGCTGCTGTTGCTGCAGCTGTTGTCTGTTGATTTCTTGTACTTTCAGCTTTTGTTTCTTCATGTGTCGTTGATTCAAATGTTGGCTGTTGATTAGGCGCTGCTGCAGATGTTGTTTGCTGAGATGTATCTGCCTCAGTTATTGGTTCTTGATTGGAAGTTGATTCAAATGTTGTATGTTCATTAGTAATTGACTCAGCTGTTGTTTGTTGAGTAGTTATTGACTTAGGAGTAGTCTGTTTATTAGTCTTTGTATCAGACGCCGTTTCTTGATTAGTTGTTGCTTGAGCTTTTGTTTGTTCACTTTTTGTTCTCTCAGCCGTTGTTTCTTCATTAGTAGTTGACTCAGCTGTTGGATGTTCATTAGTTGTTGCTGCAGCTGTTTCCTGAGTTGTCTTTGCCTCAGCTGTTGTTGTTTCTTGAATTTTTGTTGATTCAGCAGTTATTTGACTTGTTGTTATCTGACCTGTCATTTTTAGAGATGTCATAGCTTCAGTTGTTATTGCTTCAGTTGTTGTTTTATCTCTTATTACCTGGACTGTAGTTTGTTCACTCGTGGTTGCTTTTACTGTTGTTTGTCGATAGGTCGTAATTTCAGCTGTTGTTGCGTCAGTTGTTAATTGATCTGTTTTTACTTGAGATGTCGTTTGTTGACCTGAAGTTGCTTCAGCTAATGTTGATTGATCTTTCGTACCTTCAATTGTTATTGCTTCATTTGTTATTTCATCTGGTGTTTCTTGTGCTATCGTGTGTTGACCTGAAGTTGTTTCGGCTGTTGTTTGTTGATCAGTCGTAGCTTCAGCATTTATTGCTTCAGTCGTTATTTGACCTGTTATCTGAGCTATTGTTTGTTGAGAAGTTATTGCCTTAGGAGTTGTCTGTTTATTAGTTTTTGTATCAGACGCCGTTTCTTGATTAGTTGTTGCTTGAGCTGTTGTTTGTTGAGATGTCTCTGCCTCAGTCGCTTGTTCTTGATTAGATTCAGCTGTTGTTTGTTCATAAGTCGTTGCTGACGCCGTTTCCTGAGTTGTCTTTGCCTCAGCTGCTGTTGCTGCAGCTGTTGTCTGTTGATTTCTTGTACTTTCAGCTTTTGTTTCTTCATGTGTCGTTGATTCAAATGTTGGCTGTTGATTAGGCGCTGCTGCAGATGTTGTTTGCTGAGATGTATCTGCCTCAGTTATTGGTTCTTGATTGGAAGTTGATTCAAATGTTGTATGTTCATTAGTAATTGACTCAGCTGTTGTTTGTTGAGTAGTTATTGACTTAGGAGTAGTCTGTTTATTAGTCTTTGTATCAGACGCCGTTTCTTGATTAGTTGTTGCTTGAGCTTTTGTTTGTTCACTTTTTGTTCTCTCAGCCGTTGTTTCTTCATTAGTAGTTGACTCAGCTGTTGGATGTCCATTAGTTGTTGCTGCAGCTGTTTCCTGAGTTGTCTTTGCCTCAGCTGTTGTTGTTTCTTGAATTTTTGTTGATTCAGCAGTTATTTGACTTGTTGTTATCTGACCTGTCATTTTTAGAGATGTCATAGCTTCAGTTGTTATTGCTTCAGTCGTTATTTGACCTGTTATCTGAGCTATTGTTTGTTGAGAAGTTATTGCCTTAGGAGTTGTCTGTTTATTAGTTTTTGTATCAGACGCCGTTTCTTGATTAGTTGTTGCTTGAGCTGTTGTTTGCTGAGATGTCTCTGCCTCAGTCGCTTGTTCTTGATTAGATTCAGCTGTTGTTTGTTCATAAGTCGTTGCTGACGCCGTTTCCTGAGTTGTCTTTGCCTCAGCTGCTGTTGCTGCAGCTGTTGTCTGTTGATTTCTTGTACTTTCAGCTTTTGTTTCTTCATGTGTCGTTGATTCAAATGTTGGCTGTTGATTAGGCGCTGCTGCAGATGTTGTTTGCTGAGATGTATCTGCCTCAGTTATTGGTTCTTGATTGGAAGTTGATTCAAATGTTGTATGTTCATTAGTAATTGACTCAGCTGTTGTTTGTTGAGTAGTTATTGACTTAGGAGTAGTCTGTTTATTAGTCTTTGTATCAGACGCCGTTTCTTGATTAGTTGTTGCTTGAGCTTTTGTTTGTTCACTTTTTGTTCTCTCAGCCGTTGTTTCTTCATTAGTAGTTGACTCAGCTGTTGGATGTTCATTAGTTGTTGCTGCAGCTGTTTCCTGAGTTGTCTTTGCCTCAGCTGTTGTTGTTTCTTGAATTTTTGTTGATTCAGCAGTTATTTGACTTGTTGTTATCTGACCTGTCATTTTTAGAGATGTCATAGCTTCAGTTGTTATTGCTTCAGTCGTTATTTGACCTGTTATCTGAGCTATTGTTTGTTGAGAAGTTATTGCCTTAGGAGTTTTCTGTTTATTAGTTTTTGTATCAGACGCCGTTTCTTGATTAGTTGTTGCTTGAGCTGTTGTTTGCTGAGATGTCTCTGCCTCAGTCGCTTGTTCTTGATTAGATTCAGCTGTTGTTTGTTCATAAGTCGTTGCTGACGCCGTTTCCTGAGTTGTCTTTGCCTCAGCTGCTGTTGCTGCAGCTGTTGTCTGTTGATTTCTTGTACTTTCAGCTTTTGTTTCTTCATGTGTCGTTGATTCAAATGTTGGCTGTTGATTAGGCGCTGCTGCAGATGTTGTTTGCTGAGATGTATCTGCCTCAGTTATTGGTTCTTGATTGGAAGTTGATTCAAATGTTGTATGTTCATTAGTAATTGACTCAGCTGTTGTTTGTTGAGTAGTTATTGACTTAGGAGTAGTCTGTTTATTAGTCTTTGTATCAGACGCCGTTTCTTGATTAGTTGTTGCTTGAGCTTTTGTTTGTTCACTTTTTGTTCTCTCAGCCGTTGTTTCTTCATTAGTAGTTGACTCAGCTGTTGGATGTTCATTAGTTGTTGCTGCAGCTGTTTCCTGAGTTGTCTTTGCCTCAGCTGTTGTTGTTTCTTGAATTTTTGTTGATTCAGCAGTTATTTGACTTGTTGTTATCTGACCTGTCATTTTTAGAGATGTCATAGCTTCAGTTGTTATTGCTTCAGTCGTTATTTGACCTGTTATCTGAGCTATTGTTTGTTGAGAAGTTATTGCCTTAGGAGTTGTCTGTTTATTAGTTTTTGTATCAGACGCCGTTTCTTGATTAGTTGTTGCTTGAGCTGTTGTTTGCTGAGATGTCTCTGCCTCAGTCGCTTGTTCTTGATTAGATTCAGCTGTTGTTTGTTCATAAGTCGTTGCTGACGCCGTTTCCTGAGTTGTCTTTGCCTCAGCTGCTGTTGCTGCAGCTGTTGTCTGTTGATTTCTTGTACTTTCAGCTTTTGTTTCTTCATGTGTCGTTGATTCAAATGTTGGCTGTTGATTAGGCGCTGCTGCAGATGTTGTTTGCTGAGATGTATCTGCCTCAGTTATTGGTTCTTGATTGGAAGTTGATTCAAATGTTGTATGTTCATTAGTAATTGACTCAGCTGTTGTTTGTTGAGTAGTTATTGACTTAGGAGTAGTCTGTTTATTAGTCTTTGTATCAGACGCCGTTTCTTGATTAGTTGTTGCTTGAGCTTTTGTTTGTTCACTTTTTGTTCTCTCAGCCGTTGTTTCTTCATTAGTAGTTGACTCAGCTGTTGGATGTTCATTAGTTGTTGCTGCAGCTGTTTCCTGAGTTGTCTTTGCCTCAGCTGTTGTTGTTTCTTGAATTTTTGTTGATTCAGCAGTTATTTGACTTGTTGTTATCTGACCTGTCATTTTTAGAGATGTCATAGCTTCAGTTGTTATTGCTTCAGTTGTTGTTTTATCTCTTATTACCTGGAATGTAGTTTGTTCACTCGTGGTTGCTTCTACTGTTGTTTGTCGATAGGTCGTAATTTCAGCTGTTGTTGCGTCAGTTGTTAATTGATCTGTTTTTACTTGAGATGTCGTTTGTTGACCTGAAGTTGCTTCAGCTAATGTTGATTGATCTTTCGTACCTTCAATTGTTATTGCTTCATTTGTTATTTCATCTGGTGTTTCTTGTGCTATCGTGTGTTGACCTGAAGTTGTTTCGGCTGTTGTTTGTTGATCAGTCGTAGCTTCAGCAGTTATTGCTTTAGTCGTTATTTGACCTGTTATTTGAGCTATTGTTTGTTGATCAGTCGCAGCTTCAGGTGTTGTTTGAGTCGTTATGTGACCTGTTTTTACCTCAGATGTCGTTTGTTGATCTGAAGCTCTTTCGACTGTTGTTGGTTGATCGGTCGTTCCTTCATTCGTTGTTGCTTCAGTTTTTATTTGATCTGTTGTTACATTTGCTATCGTGTGTTGACCTGAAGATGCTTCAGCTGTTGTATGTTGATCGGTCGTGTCTTTAGCTGCTGTTGCGTCTGCTGTTATTTGATCTGTTGTTATTTGAACTGTTGTTTGTTGACCTGAATTTGTTTCAACCGTTGTTTGATTATCGGTCTTATGTTCAGCTGTTTTTGAGTCAGTTTTTATTAGATCTGTTGTTTGCTTACTTATAACTGCTTTTGCTGTTGTTTGTTGTTCAGTCGTAGCTTCTGCTCTTATTACTTCATTCGTTATTTGAGTTGTTGTCATCCGACCTGTCATTTGTAGAGATGTCATAGCTTCAGTTGTTACTCCTTCAGCCGTTGTTTGACCTTTTGTTACCAGATCCGTTGTTCGTTCAATTGTGTTTTCTTCTGATGTTGTTTGTTTATCGGTCGTAGCTTCAAATGTTGTTGCGTCAGTCGTTATGTGACATGTTTTTACCTGAGATGTCGTTTGTTGACCTGAAGTTCCTTCAATTGTTGTTGGTTGATCAGTCATACCTTCAGTTGCTGTTGCTTTAGTCGTTATTTGATCTGTTGTTATCTGTTCTGTCGTCTGTTGACCTGAAGTTGCTTCTTTTGTTGTTTGTTGATCAGATATAGCTTCAGCAGTTATTGCTTCAGTCGTTGCTATCTGTCCCGACGTTTGTTGAGATTTCATAGCTCCGGTTGTTATTGCGTCAGTTGTTATTGGATCTGTTGTTACCTGATCTGTCGTTCGGTGACTTATTATTCTATTTATTGTGTGCTCTTCGGTAGGAGGTAAGATTGTCGTCACCACAGCTTTTAAAGTTTGAACAGTAGTTTCTTCAGTTGCGATGTCGATGCTTGCAGTAGGTCCAATCTTGGTTATTATTTGCTCCGTCATGATACGAGAAATCCTGGTTGCTGTAGTTGTTGAAGATTCAGGTGTGGTTAGCTCAGCCGTAGTAACCTTTTTTGTTTGCTTTTTGGTGGTAGGTAATAGTGTAGTTTTCTCAGATTCAGTTGTGGTTAGTCCAGAAGTAGTAATCTCATTCGTTATTCGTTGTGTGGGGTTAGGGAAGGGGATGGATGTCTCAGTTTTTGTTGGTAAACTTGTTGGAGTTGTTGAAAGTCTAATTGGTGTTGTGTCGTTTGTAGTTGTCTGAGTAGTACTAATCTTAGTCGTTCTTTGGTCTGCATTAATAGGCACAATTTTGGTTGTAGAAGTTGTTGCAGAAGATTCGATTGTGGTTGGCTCAGTACTAGTAAACTTACTTGTTGCTTGTTCTGTGATTGTAGGTAAAATTGTTTTCAAAGTTATAAAAGAATTGTTTGTAGTTGGGTCAGTTGTAGTTGCCTCAGTGGAAGAAATTTTGTTAAATGTCGCAGTTATGCTTGGCATGGTTGATATTTCATCAACTGTTATAGATTTTACAGTAGTCGAGTCAGTTGCAGTAACCTTACTTGCTAGTTGCTCTACCGTGGTAGTTAATATTATCGTTGTTGAAGTATCAACTGTGCTGTGGTCGGTTGTGGTTTGTGTATCTTGCTGAGTTATCTTTGCCTCGATTGTTGTTGCTACAGGCGTGGTCTGTTGATTTTTCGTACTTTCAGCTGTCGTTTCTTCATTAGTAGTTGATTCAAATGTTGTCTTTTCATTAGTCGTTGATTCAGCCGTTGTGTTTTGATAAGTCGTAGCTGCAGCTGTTGTTTGCTGATATATTATTCTCTCAGCTGTCGGTTTTTGATTAGTTATTACTCCAACTGTTTGTTTATTTGTTGTTCTCTCATCCGTTGTTTCTTTGTTAGTAGTTGATTCTACTGTTGTTTGTTCGTAAATTGTCGCTGCACCTGTTGTCTGCTGAGTTGTCTTTTCATCAACTGTTGTTTGTTGATTTGTTGAACTTTCAGCTGTCGTTTCTTCATTAGTAGTTGCTTCAAATGTTGCCTGTTCATTAGTCGTTGATTCAGCTGTTGTGTGTTTATTATTCGTTGCTGCAGCTGTTGTTCGCTGAGTTGTCTTTGCCTCAGATGATGCTTGTTGATTACCTGTTACCTCAGCAGTTGTCTGTTCATTAGTCGTTGCTGCAGCTGTTGCTTGCTGAGTTGTCTTTGCCTCCACTGTTGTTGCTTCAGCTGTTGTCTGTTGAGTTGTTATACTTTCAGCTGTTGTTTCTTCATTAATAGTTCCTTCGAATGTTGTCTGTTCATGAGTCGTTGATTCAGCTGTTATATGTTCATTAATAGTAGCTGCAGCTGTTGCTTGCTGAGTTGTCTTTGCCTCCACTGCTGTTGCTACAGCTGTTGTCTGTTGAGTTGTCGTACTTTCAGCTGTTGTTTCTTCATTAGTAGTTGATTCAAATGTTGTCTCTTCATTAGTCGTTGCTGCAGCTGTTGTGTGTTCGTTAATAGTTGCTGCAGCTGTTGTTTTCTGAGTTGTCTTTGCCTCGACTGTTGTTGCTTCAGCTGTTGTCTGTTGAGTTGTCGTACTTACAGCTGTTGTTTCTTCATTAGTAGTTGATTCAAATGTTGTCTCTTCATTAGTAGTTGCTTCAAATGTTGCCTGTTCATTAGTCGTTGTTTCAGCGGTTGTGTGTTCATTAATCGTTGCTACTGCTGCTGCTTGCTGAGTTGTCTTTGCCTCCACTGTTGTTGCTTCAGCTGTTGTCTGTTGATTTTTCGTACTTTCAGCTGTTGTTTCTTCATTAGTAGTTGATTCAAATGTTGTCTCTTCATTAGTCGTAACTGCAGCTGTTGTCTGCTGATTGGTCGTACTTTCAGCTGTTGTTTCTTCATTAGTAGTTGATTCATATGTTGTCTTTTCATTAGTCCTTGATTCAGCTGTTGTGTGTTCGTTAATCGTTGCTGCAGCTGTTGCTTGCTGAGTTGTCTTTGCCTTCACTGTTGTTGCTTCAGCTGTTGTCTGTTCATTAGTCGTTGTTTCAGCTGTTGTGTGTTCATTAATCGTTGCTGCAGCTGTTGCTTGCTGAGTTGTCTTTGCCTCCACTGTTGTTGCTTCAGCTGTTGTCTGTTGAGTTGTCGTACTTTCAGCTGTTGTTTCCTCATTAGTAGTTGATTCAAATGTTGTCTCTTCTTTAGTCGTTGCTGCAGCTGTTGTCTGCTGAGTTGTCTTTTCATCAGCTGTTATTTGTTGAGTTGTTGTTTCCTTAGCAGTCGTCTGTTTATTAGTTGTTACATCAGTCGTTCTACGAGGACTAGACGTTGCCTCAGTTGTTGGCCTGGACGTTGGCCTGGACGTAGTCTCATCTAGATTGGCTTTAAATTGTGGATATAAATGTGTTATATTATCATTATTATTATTATTATTATTATTATTATTATTATTATTATCATCATCATTATAGTGAATGTTTGATAAGTTAACAGTTAAATAGAAATGACTCAAACATTTAACATATATGCACTTTTTCATATAATTCAAAAATAATAAAACTATATTTTAAATGAAAGAAATGATGAAAGTGACCTGGGGAGCGTTTCATCAAGCGTTTTGTCAGGGATTTTTACTGACAAATTTGCTCTCAGCCAATCAGATTCAAGGATTTCAGTAGCTTATAACAGTTGTTGGTAAAAATCCCTGACAAAACGCTTGATGAAACGCTCCCCAGTTTGAATAAATATAGATTTATACATGTAAGTCCAGCATTTGGAACGCACGTTTTAATCCAACTTTGAATCTATCTAAGCCTTAATCAGCGATGATTCTGTGAAAAATTGACTTTCAAATAACCACATTACAGTATTTTACTCTACAAGATTTAATGAATTTCAAAATGGGTCACCGTCTTAGATTTGTTACTTGCATTGGTATGGTTGTGCAAGATATTTCGTAACTATGCAACTAAATTTGGGATACTTTCATACTACATTTTATAATATGATTTATAGGTTAATTACTAGACGGTTTGAATTAATCAACAATTTATTGTACTGGAAATAATTCACTACACTGAGCGTACAAAAGGTATCAAAGAAAAAGTACACATTTTGATAATATCCTCCAAAATAATAATTTCACAATATCGATATTTTTTCTTCTACAACTATGGGTGAGGCCGTGAGGGTCTGTTTCATCGGATGACACTATTAGTACTGACAATATTTTACGTTTGAGTGAGTACTGGCTGTTTTTGTAAAACTCGCAAAAATGCCTCAGTCTACAGTGCGTACCAGAAAAAAGTTAACAGTCAGTAGAAGCTTCCCCAAATAAATATTTCAAAATATTTGAAGCTAAATTTCATACCTGTGGATAGCTTAGGGTCTCTTCTATTATATGACGTCTAAAGATTGGGCTATATTTTACGCTCGAGTGAGCAAAGGACACTTTTGTGAAAAGGTGCAAAATTCAGACTTGACAAGAATTGGTATTTGTTCTGGCTGGTATCAGCAAAGCTCAGAGTCCTGAAGAGGCTTAGAAATGTTCATATTTAGATCAATAACAGACAAATCATGAAAGAACAGGTTCCCTTCCCTGTATGTCCTTACGTATCTCATCAATATTTTTTATGCTTCAGTGAGCTATTAACATCTTTATTGAGTGTTTGGATAGATAAGTTTTTGGCAAGGTTTTAATTCAAGCTGGCTTTCTCAGTCAACGATAAAGTTTCGATGGGATATGTCAGGCAATACAGAAAACAAGGCCCATTTTTTTAGATTGCCTTTTGATAATCAGAATATGAAAGTTTCTAAGTCTTTTCAAGAATCTCAACTATGCTGATACCAGCTAGAACAAATCCAAATTTTTATCAACCATGGATTTTACAACATTTCAAAACAATAGCTTTTGCTCACTCAAGCGTGAAATATCGTTAGATGTTTTGGTGTCATTTGGTAGGAGATACCCTAAGCTATCCGTAGGTATGAAAATGTCATGAACATATATTGAAATGTTCATTTTGGGAGACTTTTTCCAACGCTCAACTTTAAACTGTTCTGAAATTTGTTAATACCAGCCGGAACAAAATACTAATTCTTGTCAAGTCTGGATTTTACACCCTTTCACCAAAAGTCGATTTTGCTCTCTCGAGCTTGGTCGACATGATTTTTATACTTCAAAATTATGTTTCCAAATCCATCAGTTTTGTTAAATATGATATGAAAACTAGTTTACAACATTTTATTCCAACAAGCAACCATTTTTCAGACAGTTCGCACAAGTTTACATGCACGAAAACTTTAAAAAGTCGGAGCCGACTTGCTTTCCAACTGGGCCATCATCAAGATTGGATATTCACATACACACACACACGCGCCGAAGATACGAACATTTTGTACTCACAAGAAGATGGACCTAACATGTTCCATTTTCAAGAAGGGAGAGAAAAATATGTGGTTTTGACCAGTTTATTTGGTTCCTTTCTTTGCCCTATCTCATCCCACCAGTTGAGGATGCGTCACTATCTGGAGCATGTCGAAAGGATGCACCGTACTGCGTGATGATATCTTTTACATGTACATGTTTAATTGAAGAAATATTTAAACATAATTTTCATCAATAAATTTGCTTCTCTCTTAAATTCTTATCCGTCATACAAGACGTTGTTTATAGGGTCTTGTAACTTTTAAGAGGAATAAGAAATTTGAAGAAGGAAATATGTAAATATTATGGTTCTCCTTCCGTTATTGCATTCAACCTTTCCAATACTCCTCAGGCAAAAATGGATATTGATGCAGATGATTTGTGCTGGAAAGACACCACCTGCAATTGTGACGGAAGTTGTGGGGGGTGGAAGCAGTGGCCTTTCAAGCCATTGGGTGAAGCTCGTTTGGCTTCTTCTTGAAGGCCCAAGAAAAAAATCAATACAACTTGCTATGCTCTGAAGCTTGTACGAGAACGGAGCTGTCCAGATAGGCCGACATTTGGCCCCTGTCTTGGGAGCATCCCGCCCCTCCCCTTTATCAACTTCTAGATATACCATTGTGCGTGTGCACTACTAGGTATAGGGTTTAGGATTGAATGACTGTTCATATCAACTGATGATTAAGAGAGAACTTGCAGTTAATGCTTGATACTCACTTTGATCATATTCGAGACCTAGGCATTTTGGGGCAAACCAATTTTTGCGAGTTTCACAAAAGTAGCCAGTACTCACTCAAGGTGAAATATTGTCAGTAATAATAGTGTCATCCGATGAAACAGACCCTCAAGTGTAGAAGAAAAAAAAAATCAAATTGATTTTGTGAAATTATCATTTTGGAGGATATTTTCAAAGTACTTTTTTATATACGCACTATATATATGTATTACTCTTTGTAATATGTCATTTGATTAATATGGTCATATTTTGTTTCTCATTGCTGAACATTATGTAAACTGAACGTGGAAACAAATCAAAAATCAAAATTTTAAAAAGAAAATTTAGCATGCTGCAGTAAAGCAAATTGTGGTATGGTGTTACACCACCAGGGGGGCGTTTCATAAAAGGACTTGTCAGTTATTTTATCCGACAAATTTGCTCTCAGCCAATCAGATGCAGGGATTTCAGTAGCTTATAATAGTTGTCGGATAAAATATCCGACAACTTCCTTTCATGAAACGCTCCCCAGAAGTGCTCATAGATTAAGGCCTGTGATTCGAATATATTATACTTACTTTATAGTCGACTGCGGTGTGAATCCCATGGCTTCTTTTCCAGTTGATTGCAATGCAATTTCCATAACCGATTTGAAGTTAATTACGATCCGATTTCAAAGCTGACTTATTTATATAGCAAGCTGCTTTTCTGGCTTTCTTTTTCTTTACAATACACACACACACCCGCACACCCCCACACACACACACGCACACACACATCTGCACACACATTGATTTGTGGGTAACTGTATTGTTTTCTCCTATAGTATTTTGTACCCCACAAGCGTGCCGAAATAAAGGCCACCATTGTGCTCTTTTGTTCTCTGTACCCCGCAACTGCATGTATGTGAGGGCACCCTCCAAAGCCAAAGTACACACACACACACACACACACACAATATATATATATATATATATATATATATATATATATATATTGTGTACAATACTATATACGAGTATATATGCACAAATAAGATGTTATACATTCAAGAATTGCTTTTGAAGCTAAAGACTGCAAGATTGTGCATGTGTAAAGACGAAATTGAAATTTCTAAATAGCATATAATCTAGAATATAATTGATTGATTGATTGATTTCTTTATTTACCACCAACAACATTTAAGAACAATACATTTTTTACAATGGTATTTACATATAAAGGAAGAAAAGCATTGGTTGGTAAAATGAGGACAGAGATGGTGTATTGTTTATAGAACACGACAAAATAAGAATGATTTTTAATAACTCTCCTCTGTATATTTTCTCTAATACAAGACTTTACGTGCGGGTGTCATGATATGTGATTGTAGAATCTGTCAGTAATTCCTAGATAAGGAGAAGATGACGTGTAGAAAGAAGAGAACTGTTCAATTATCTCATAAACAATGAAATGTATGGTTATATTTACATGTAACATAAAATGACGGGATTCAGTCCAAAATGTTCTGGGCAACAAGTTATTTTAAAAATAGCAACAACTGAAAAATTATCATGGAATGAAATATTACCATACAATATATATTTATATATATATATATATATATATATAATATCCATGTATGAAATTTACATTAGCAAAGAATGTAAGGCAAATGTAGAGTGATTTCCCTTTTAACTCATCAAAACTTGCTGTATGATTTCCAGTAGACACGTATCTGTTAAATTGATGTGATTCTTCTTCGGGAGATTGTGCAGCAGAAGAAGAGGATAAAACAACAGAAGTGGCAAGTATTTGAATTTATATACCATTCATCTGTTAACTGTGAAATTCAAAAACACATGAACAATGTGAATTCTGCTGGAAAAGTGTCTGGATGGAGTAGCTTGAGATCTGAATATTTACCAGAGTGAGTCTAATGTTGTGAGCTGTTGTGGCAAGTCCCATAATATGCTTTTTTGTCTTTCCACAGCTTCCATTATAAACTCTGTACACTGTATAACAAGAGAGTGTGAAACTTTTGTTTTAATTATTATCATCGAACTAAATAGCGACAACGGATGACATCCCTTTACCATTCTCTGCAAGCCAAACTGCTGAAATAACCTGTCAAGTGATAAAGCAGCTTTTCAAAAATGCTGAATTCGTTGATCATCTTGGAGCTATTGTGAGCATAGCAGTTGAAAAGAAGTTGGGGGAGATTGTCAACAAAATAGAAATAATGCAGGGTATTATCTTTGACCTAAAAAAAAACCCAATTTAGACCCAAAAGAAGAGAGGTTAAACAAACTCAACAAAGAATTGGATCATCACAAAGGAAGCATAGCTAGACTTCGACATGATTTTGACACAATGGAGCAATACTCAAGGCGCACATGCATTAGGATCTTCGGGATAAAAGAGACACCTGGTGAAAACACTGATGTAATTCTGTCAGCTGTGATCACCAATAAGCTTGGCATTCAACTTGACATCACAAAAGACATTGATCGAACGTCAGCATCCAGAGCATCGCAGCTCACAACCTATCAGAAAAGAAGATAAATATTAGTGAACCGGAAAAAGTTAAAAGGAAGCAGAATTACTATCGTCGAAGACCTCACAATGAAAAATCAGGAACTCCTTAAAAAAAAAAGGGGGGGGGTGAAAATCACCCAAGATTGTGGTTGGACGTCCGATGGGCGCGTATTAGTGCTAGTGCCTACAAGTGATGGCTCTGAGATCAAAAGACGAATCAGAAGTGAAGATGACCTGAGATCATTATGAAAAGTTGGTATTTTTGCCACATGATAATTTGACATTTGAACAGTTGTAAAATGAATATTTGAACATTTGCATCATTTGTATTTTTCTCAAGCTACTTCAACTACTTATATCGTTGTCTACATTTTAAGATTCTTTTTCTTTTTCTTAAAAAGTAATAGTTATAAATGTTCTCTGTGTGTGATATATGTGGTGAATGTATGAAATGTGCCAACCGTATCCCTGTTTCATTCTCTATGAAATGTAGTAATTTATTTCCTTTCAACTACTTTGAGAATGATGACGGTTTTAAATTGAACTTGTATATAGTGATTTTCACTTGAATAATGTATTGGCACTGCAGTCAGTGCTGGGGTAACTATTGCTGATATATCCAATCATCTTCTTGTTTTGTTTGTTTTTTGTATTAAAAAGGATAGCAATTCTGTATTTAAACAAAAATATATATATATATTTTCTGTAAACGCTTGATAAATGATGAAAATGTCCTTAAAATCAAAACTAAATTAATAGGAGTAGATTGGAATCAGATTTATGTCATTGACTACGTAAATCATTGTTACGATAAGTTCTTGTCCATTTTTAACTCTTTGTACAATGAATGTTTTCCTGTAATTAAGAATAAAGGTAATGCAAAAGTTACATTTTAAAAAGCCGTTGTTAACAAATGGATTATTGCATTCTATCAATAAACAACATATATTATATAAAAGTTATTTGAATAATCCTTGTCAGAAAAAGAAAGATAAATTCATTAAGTATAGAGTAAATTAACTAAATTATTATGTATTGCTAGATTAGATCACTATTCATCAGCTTTTGCTTAACTCATGGGTGATACAAAAAGAATGTGGACTGAAATCAATAATATATTGGGCAATAAGAAATATAAAAAATTACCATCATCCATGTATAATAAAAATCTTAAATTACATTCATTGAAAGACATTGCTGAGAAATTTAATAACTATTTTCTCTCAACTGGCAGAAACATATCTCATAGCATACCCATTTTAAATAATTCATTTGATTCTTATGAATAAAAGTCTAAATTTTATATTTTTAAGCCAACCTCAGAATATGAAATTATTAAGATTATATCTAATATTAAAATTTCAAAATCTACTGGTCCAGATGATGTATCCTCTAAAGTAGTTAAAAATTCAATTCATTATTTTGTTGAACCATTATGTCATATATTTAACAGATGTACATGTTCAGGAATTGTTCCAGAAAAGTTGAAACTTGCTGAAAATAGTACTCCCATTTTCCAGTCGCTACACATTTTACCAATATATGACTTAGTTACTCTTAATACATTGATATTCATGTTTTCCGTCAATTTCAAATTGCTTCCAGAGAAATATTGTAATATGTTCATTCTATATTCAAATGTTCATTCATATGCAACTCGTCGAAGACATCATTTTCATTAACCTAAAGTAAGATTGAATCATCACTGAACTCATTATCTTATGTTGGGATAAAACTATGGAATCAATTAGCTGAATCAATCAGATCAAGTTCAACTTTAACTAAATTTAAAAAGCTATGTTGCAGTTATTTATTGAATAATTTATCAAATTTTGTGGTTATTTAAGATCTGGAACATTTGACTGTGAGTTTGTGTGTGAGGGGGTGTGTGTGTCTGTGTATATTGTGTGTATTGTGTATTTGTTTATTTTGAGTAATTTCATTTCATTATTGATTATCTTGACTTTGTATATACTTAGTGTTTGTTAATTGTTCTTCTTTAAGGGCCATTCTTACAAGCATTTTGCTTTTTTAAATTGGTCTTTGCCATATTCCATTTGTATATTGTATGATTATTTGTATGTTTTTATGGTTAAATAAAATATCTTGAATCTTGAATCTCGTTACAACATACTAGATGAGATATATGCACAAGTTAAAGGTAATGTGCAGTTTTGGTAAGCCCTCAAAAACTTTCGTCAAGTTTCTTCGATTTTGGATGATAAGTAGCATGATCCTATCATAACTAAGCTGCTGTGAATTTTTTTCCTCCTCAAATTGCATATTAAACAAGGGAGAGGTAAAAATAATTTAGATATTGGGGCCGGGATCAAAACTCCTACAACGGCAAGTTGTACTACAACGTGTAGACACGTGTAAAACCTACGGGGTATATATACACACGCTATCTCCATGCGAAGCATTGACAGTGTTGTGCTGGAAGCCGTCGAGGTGGAAGGGTCCTAGCGTAGGGCAGTGTATAGCCGTTATCTGTATTATTCCTCACATATATTTACACTAAAATTAAATGTAACTTATGGATGGAATACCAAATGAGCTATTACATATATCTGTTTATAGAAGGAGAACAACATGAGGCTATATTTAACACGTTTCTTTCTAATTTCCTTTTTTGCTAGCAAAACTACGCATGAGTATTAACCACATGAGAAAACTTTCATATGAATATGTGTATCATTACAATTATCCTAAGTACAATTTGGGCTTTTTTAAAGTTTCTAGTACGATTAGCCATTGCTTTGCTCCCAATTTGGTATGAGGATATTGAGAAATCTGTCATTTCATAATGTTAACCCTTTCAAGACAATTGACCACATTTTGTGGTTTGGCTCAATAACTTTTGATCCAGAGCTCTAAAAAATATACCAGATGCACCAGTAGAAAGAGCAAAATTTTCTGCACACACTATGTCCATTTTTATTGCATGACCATATTGCGTTTGATGCCAGGAATTTTAAAAACAAGAATAAGCTTTGAGATCCTTAAATTGGCAACACATTGAGAGGTTTAAAATCATTGTTTTTCATCAAAATTGGCAATTTCTTTCAACTATTCAACAAATTTCTAACCATGTATATTGTTTTCAAAGACATTACACCTTATTTGAACCATGTAGCACTAAAAGAAAAATATTATTGTTGCCAATTTGAAGAACAAAATGTGATCAATTTAGCCCTTAAATAATCACTGTCCTGAAAGGGTTAATAATCTCATCTCAACCAATTTTTTTTTTAAATAACACTATCTGCAGCAAATAACTATAATATGCATGATGCTCATACCAAATAGCAATTACTGACAACTGAGATACGTATCACGTGCATCTCGAGTTGCCAGCAAAGCTTGTTCATAATCCAAAGCTACATGATGTGTAGTTACATGATGCAAAAGTAGAACTAATTGACCATTGAGATATACATGTATATTAATAATGATGATAATGATAGTAAAAGTAAAAGCTTACAGAGCGCATAAACTAGCTCTCTATACGCTTTACAACTGACGTAAATAAATGAATATAGATAATACATGTATATATGTTATGTGCAACCATCATGTGCGATTATGTTCCATTTGTAAGCAAAGCTTGTTTATTATCTAAACGAATTATAAATGCGATTATATATATATATATATATATATATATATATATAATATAATATAATATAATATAATATAATATAAATATCTATGTACTTAGGAATGTAACCTCAAAGAATGCATAGAAATGGGATAAACTTACCACAGACAAAACTGCCATCATCTGGTGCTGAAGATCAAATTTTGCGCGTTGTGAGAAACAAAAAAAAAGATATACTTGTTTAGTAAGTATTATTAATTAACATAAAGGGGGTATAATGCAGCTCATAGACAATGGATTGAAAACGATTTAAATCAGAGTGTAAGACAAATTATCGTATATTGTAAAATAAAACAATATAGGCATGAATACGACCATGTAATCAATAAGCCTTTCCTTATTTTAGCAAATGAAACATGTGGCCACATAACTCACATCTACGGATAAATGATTTGCAAGGAGAATTTAATTATTTTACATAGAAGATGTAAAATCTGAAATTCAGGCACAAGTTTCTTAGGAGTAGAATGATTAGACGTTTTAATGTCGATTTGTAAATGACTAAGGGCAATTCCAAGCGTTAAGGAATGACATTCACAAAGTATTTGCAAGTTTGAAAGTAGAATATTATGAACGTCTTAATGAATATTTTCAAATTGATATGTACAATACATAAACTAACACGAGGTACTTTCACAAATGCTGAGTTTCATGTCAACCATTCATTAGCTTCATGAAATATTAACTATATTGCTTCGATAAGGAGTGGCACAAAAGAGACATGATTTTTCAACCAGAATAAAATTGCTCAAACTTTGTAAACTTCGAATATGTATCCGGTTTTCAAGATTGCTGTGGCATTCTTTAGAATGTTAGCTTAGATATGTCACCATGTTCCTGGAAATCTGTTTTAAAATATTTGAATGTGTTGCAAAATATAAATTGAAACAGCGTTACGGAATGACCGCTACGGAATGACTTCTGAAAGTCAATGGGAAATAGTGTATAAAATTCATCTTATGTAAATAAGTAGTTAAAAAAATAGTTTGAAACAAAGATTCAACAAACGATTAGATAATTTTTGTGATCTAAGATATTTATGTTAAAATACTTCTATTGATGTTTAGTAATTTACTATAATTTATGCAAATTTTATTCATAAATTAATATTTTGGTTAATAATTGGATTTTGAAAATTTTTGAAGAATATTAATTTTTGTACAATGATTCTGGTGAGGTTAAAAAGACATTCAGATAGATTTAATCATTACATTCCATTTTATATTGCATGTATTTAACTTTTTTATGGTTTTATGTATTCTATTGTTTTTCAGTATTCATGAATTTCATAATATGATTTGTTCTATTTGATACTATCATCTAAATCAAAAATTAGGTCTAAACTATAGGACAATCAAAGCTATAGAGGAAAGAAATACATCTCATTAACAAATGGAATAAGAAAACACCATTTTCCTTATTTGTTTTGTACACAAAACCAAAAATATCCAAATCATTATGTCATACTGTAGATATAAATCATCAGAAATATAATTGAATACATGAGAGGATCAGGGACCCAACTCCATCAAAACAGTTTTTAAATTTGATGAGATAAAACTTAGTATTTCCAGATAAGTTTTAAAGAAATAACTGTTTTCATCTTCATGGAACTATTTTTACATCATTACATGAACATAATATAATGAAAAAATTCTGACTCTTAAACGAATTTTTTTTTTCTTGATAACTCGAAATTATTTTGTGATTGAATTGGGCCATTCTTCCTCTCTTTAACTGCATAGATGTAAGAGTACATACTGCATTGGCCGCACATGGCTGGGCACTCATCGGCGACAAACTCAAATCCAGGAAATGTACAAGTAAAGTCTGGCCATCCCGTCCCACAATTTGCATCGTAATTATCACAAGGAACTGGTGGAGAGACAAGGTGACAAGTAGGAATCAATCATATTGAGAAAACTAGTGGATAATAAAGGTATATACAGTTTGGCCCAAAAGTTTACACACACCTGGCAGAAAACTGAGTTTGTTAGTCAATTTGTTCATTTCATAAGTCCCACATATTTTCACGACTTAACTCATGCCTGCCAAATTTTCTCCTCATGACATTCGACAAGGTGGGTCTCTACTTTAAAGTATATACATTAAATAATTTCACCCTGAGACATGTATATGATATCAACGTTAATGATCAACATTTTAAAAAATTACCAAGAATAAGAAATATAACGTAATCGCATAATTTATTTATATATAATGTAAAGTTCACTTATTGGCGCAGTGTCAGAGTAGAAAAAGAAGAGACTCGTAATACATCAATGCCATTCACCCACCCATACATTTTATCTAATGATCTGACTTCTGCCATGAGCCACACAAACAGCATTCTCATCTCGCCTAAAATAAATACATAGTGAGAGAAAATGAGAGGATAACGGTGCGTAGCTATATATATATATATATATATATATATATATATATATATATATATATATATATATATATATGTGTGTGTGTGTGTATAATCACATCAATATTTTTTATCAAACATACTCACATTGTAGCCAACCATGTTTCCCTATAATTTGACACCTTGATCAATAACATCCGACCATGGACAGCAGAACAGTAATATTTTTCCTCATTCATGTAAAATTTGCCTCTGCCCAAGTTTTGAATAAAATGGATGGTCAACCTAAGGTTGGTTAAATGGTCTCCACTCCAGTTGAATGCACTCACAAATAATGAATGTCACTCCTGAACACCATTCAGGCATGCCTGTTAGACAGAGTTTTTTTATTACAGAAAAAGGCTATGCGAATTATAAGTAATGTTACTTATCGCCACCACACAGATGGTCTGTTTCACTCTAATAATGTACTAAAAATTTATGATATTTATCACCTCTATAAGTTTAAGTACGCTCAAACGTAAATTGAAAAAATCACTAATTGCTTTTTATGAACATTGATCCCTCAGTGATCCTGATGGCGATTGTTGTTTACCTGTGTAGCAAAATCTATAGACGAAATGAAACCTTCAAGATCTTGTCCCTTTCCCACCCGCCCGTCCTAACCCCCACCTGTCACTTTGTCATTCTTGTTCCGTCTTTTGTAAAGTTTACTTCTTTAAAACGTTACTACTTTCCTATTACTATTTCCAGCTTTTTGTGTTTACAATATTTCTCAGTGCTTTCTCTTCGATAGCAAGTGTGTTATGTCTATAATTTGTTTGCTTTCCATGGCCATGTATCTGTCTTCTTCTTTTTTCCCTTTTATTGGGCATTTTATGCATGATTGCCCAGTCTAGTTCTTTTTATGTACTGTATTCATGCTTTATCTTTTTGCCAGGGACCAGCGCTTCCACAAGCTCTGCTTCTAAGCTGGTCTCTGTTTTCATTCTCATTTTCATAAAATTAATCTTACGTAGTCTTCATTGATGTTACTTTTTTTTTCTCTCTCACAACTCAAACTTTAATGCACTTCGTTTTGCTTGTAATGATCGAAAAATGTTTATGCACTAAGTTGTGTTGTCAATTATTTTGAATATTGTCAGTTTCATAATACTTATTGTTATATACTTTGAAAAATGAAAATGTAATGAAATAAAATCTAAATCTGAAATCTGAAAAAAAAGAAAAAAAACTTGGGCAAGGACGATTTTGACATACTTTATAAAAATGGCCAGTGCTCAGTCATCCATGATCGCATTTTGGTGAGCAGCCTATTAAATTAAAGAAGACATTATCAGCCATGATACCATTATAATACATTTCAGAGATTTTGCTTGGTTTTTAAGATATTGGGGACTGAATATGTGTTTCATTTTTATTGTCACACACTGTATATATGCATGTATATATATATATATATATATATATATATATATATATCCCTTCTATGAATATTCATGAGTATTCTAAATACATGATTGGTCAATTGGTGCTCACGTGATAAAATATAATTTCACTAGGAAAAACAAATCACTGCCAGAGCTCCGAATAGCTTTATAACTATTTCTTCCAAGGCACTACTGCGCATGCTCACTGTTCATTGACAAAATTTGTATCAAATTCGAACGCGCAGATGAACCGCTAAGCGAGTCCTTATACGGACTGCTCATAACCTTGCCGCCTGCAGTATCGGCGCAAGTCACTGGTACTTTAGCCCCGCGCTATATAGCGCTCGATCCAGATCAGCTGGTAGCTAATCGGTTCGGATCAGATATTTAAACAAACATGGCGGCCTCCGAGGAAGTTCGCTTTAACCTCTTACAAGGGGCAGATATCGACGATTTTAATGCTTCCATTGACAGTTCAAATACGAAGAAAGTGTTCAAGTTTGGTTTGGTTGTTTATCGTGAATTCTGCAGAGTGACTCAACGTCACTTTTGAGGAACTTTCAAATCAATATTTTTTTAATTATTCTTTTTAATTAGTTGTAAAGAAGAGATATAAAACAAATATACCAAGCATTTAGTTCGAAAGTATAGTGGAAATTATATATCTTCGGAGAGACTGGCAATAGTACCATGCCAGTCCCTCCTCAGATAAATAATTTCCACTATACTTTCGAACTAAATGCTTGGTATATTTGTATAATATATATATATATATATACAGGGGCGGCGCTACAGGGGGGGCAGAGGGGGCGACCGCCCCCCCCCTATGATTTTTCAAGTAGTGAAAAAAGAAAAAAAAAAGAAGAAGAAAAAGAAGAAAAGGAGGAAGAAAAGGAGGAAGAAAAGGGAAGAAAGAAGAAAGAGGAGTATTAAAAAGAGAGGTCTTAAACATATAACTCTATATTACCCCTGTTATTTAATGGAGAAAAAATATGACGTCATCTTTAGGTCGTCTTGCCCCTCCTATCAAAATACCTTGGCGCCGCCCCTGTATATATATATATATATATATATAAAGGAAATAACATATACAACAGCTTTGGCAGCTCTCGTGGAAATAATCATTATTGTGAGAAATGAAATGAGAGAATAATAGTTGCATAGCTTAATTCAAAGTTCCCCAGAGCTGTCCTCCCTTTTTGAAATTTTTGCAAAGGCGGAGACATTTTTTCAACCTTTGCAAAAATTTCAAAAAGGGAGGACAGCTCTGGGGAACTTTGAATTAAGCTACGCAGCCATTATTCTCTCATTTCATTTCTCACAATTATGTATATATATATATATATATATATATATATATATATATATATATGTATGTATGTATGTGTGTGTGTGTGTGTGTGTGTGTGTGTGTGTATAATAAAGAAAACTGCTAGAAGCGTTTGTAATGCATTGTGGCTAATTTTATTTTCTCTACTCAAATTTTCGACGGCTTCCTCCGTCTTCGTCAGGAGTATACTCCTGACAATTAAGTTGGTTTATTAAAAAAAAGTAATATAATGAGATAACCAGATTATTGAATGGTTTAGGAAAATCCGATAAAGAATGAACTTATAAGTTATGAATTCATATAAACAATACCAGATAGATACTAAATTCATATTTTTTTCCTTTGCGAGCAGTATTCTATATGCTCTTTGACCAAAAATCATAATGCCACTTTTCATAAACAAATTGCTTCTACATGAATGTGACTTAGCTTTTATGTCTCTTAATCAACCCGCAAGAAGAGTTATATTTTTGATAAAGTGCTTGTAAGGAAAATAAATTTATGTAGTGATCTTAACATTTTTAATGAAATGAGTCATTACTTGCTTGCACACACACATGTATATATAGCTACGCACCGTTTTCCTCTCATTTTATTTCACTATGTGTTTATTTTAGGCGAGTTGAAAATGCTGTTCAGGGCAGACGAAGTCGGATCATTAGATAAGTCATTAGATGAAATGTGTGGGTGGGTGGGTGACGAAAAGATGATTGATAATTAATCAAGTTACCTGAGCAGTCGACACCGGTGAACTGTGGTTGACAGGTACAGGTACAGTTTGCATTCAGTGTGGCACAGTTCTGACACTCTGCCTCACACGTTGTAGAACATTCTTTTAAAAAGGGGGAACAAGAGGCATTAAAACTTATTGTAAAGTATATTTGATATCATGTGACAGCTCGATTAAAACGGGAATGGCACGAATGAAGCAGGTACGACATTCTCGATCTGAGCAAACGCTTACAATATGTTTATCATGGTACAACAGATAGATAAAGGCATCTACAAATCTCACATCAGGTACAAAATAATTATACAAACACAATTACACTAAGTTTTGTCTCTAAATATGGTGAATCAAATATGGTGAATAAATTTTGTGATCGAAAGAATAAGCCAGTTCGTAATTAGTTCATGGTTCAAAACTGCAAATGATCCTGAAATGACCCCTAATTGTACGCACATGCGCATCTGTTTTGGTGGACGCGCTACTTGTTTAAAGACAAGATTGAGGCCTGGGAAAGATGAAAAATAATTTGTGAGATTTCTCATTCCTTTGAAAAACATCATAGTAGAAATGACCCCTGAAAAGGATTGCTCTTCAAACGCCCTCATATTCGATATATCACAAGAAATAGCTGAAGTGTTCGGGCCGAACATTTATGCCATATCTGTGTGCAGTCCGATTTACCCATTTCTGTGTGCACCGCATGTGCTTTTTTATAGCGAGACTAGGTCAATATCTCATAATTTTGATTATTCCAAAGTCTCATAGCATTCACCAATTCTTATGTAGACATGATTAACCTTTCCCAATTGCTTTGAGACAGTTTCTTTCACAATGTACTTGCATGACCAGGGGCCTGTTGCACAAAACTTGCGTTTAATCGCAACTCCTAAAAATTAAACTCAAGACCTTAATGCGCACTTCTGATTGGCTGAAAATAAAGTTGCGTCTGATTTTCCTGAGTTGCGTTCAAACGCAAGTTTTGTGCAACGGGCCCCAGAACTGAATTTTATCTTTAACATGTAAAATCATACTGGTGCGCGCATCGTGGTGCGTACAAAATGACAGCGTATAAAGGTCAATTGCACTCGGTACAAATTACCTTTATCTGCACATGCGCAAATTGTAATTAAGAACTGGCTTATTAAACAAAGATTGAAAGTAACCAGTGATGTGACCATATAATTTTTGTTTGTCTTTGAAATAATTACCTCTCACACAAAAAAAATAATCATGTAGTCAAATTCACTTCCCTCAATCATTATTCTACTAGTCTTACTGTTATTAAGTTGATTTAAATAAAAGAAGATAAATGAGAGAAACAGATTAGTGAAAGTTTTAGCAAAATCCGTCAAGAAATAAGAAAGTTGTGATTTTTGAAGTTGTAATCAATCAAACACAAACTGGCAACTCCGTGACGTACCTTGCGAGCTCCTCTCCCATTGTCTCAGTATAGAAAATCTCATAAATTTTCATTTTCTAAGTATTTGACAAAGGAATAGATTTGTTTCATACAGGTTTTGGGTAAAAAATATAAGCAGTGATTATATATGAGGTGCATGTATGACTGAATATTTTTCTTTAGAGAAAATGGAATTTTATTAATGATTTTTAGGGTACAGGGCAAATGGGAGAGGAGCTTGCAAGATACGTCACGGAGTTGCCAATTTGTGTTTGATTGATTACAACTTCAAATATTCATAACTTTTTTTTTTTTATTTCTTATCGTATTTTGCTCAAACCTTCACTGATCTGTTTCTTTAATTATACTGCTTCTTTTAAAATCAACTTGTAATTGGGGTGGAATTTTCCTTTAAGTATATTTCATCTGGACCTCTTTTTTAAAAATAATAATCTCTGTTCTCTCTCTCTCTATCTATCTTTATTGATAAGTGTATGCTTTGATATACTACTGAAACAAAATATGGAGATTATGATGTGATGGTAAATAAAGTAAATACAGTATAACAAAAAAATCCTTCCTCAAATATACCATTTTTTAGTGTAGATGATACTGATGAATTATGAAAGCCGTCCATAATATTATTATGTATATTTGAGTAATGCCCTCTTACTACTTCTTAAAATTCTTGTTACATTGCTCCGGTAATTCAAACATGGGGCTCAAATAACAAACCAATATATCCTAACATCTCTATCATATCTTTCACAAGTCTTCAAGGACGAGTAATATATGGAGAATAGTCTCTATATTATTATTCAGGTATTGATCGACCCCACTACCGCATGGCACATAAAACACTGAAATTTTAAGTTCATTTCCACGCTTTTTAAATATTTGTTTCATGCGTGCTTCTGACGTTTGTTTGTTTTTTGGCTACAATTTATTATGTTTATATAGTGTCTTATCAAAATTAATGTTTTC
The DNA here is from genome assembly GCA_025618425.1 of Heliocidaris tuberculata. NCBI lineage: Eukaryota > Metazoa > Echinodermata > Echinoidea > Camarodonta > Echinometridae > Heliocidaris > Heliocidaris tuberculata. Next base: position 2,712,282 of record CM046845.1, read on the forward strand.
GTATCCCATTAAACGCAGATTCATGTTTGCATAAAACGTACCAGCTGCGATGGCTCCGTCTTGACACTGACCTACATAGACATGGAAGAAAAAGCAGAGAAGATACAAATAAAAAATTCAAGGTTACATCGATAATGAGTGTCAATATTGAACCTCCCTCGTCAGGTTCGAATTGTTGCACTCTCCCGATTATTGATACGTACATTAAAATCAAACAACTCCTTTAAAGTCATTGAAATAGTATTTGCACTCCCCAGGCAGCAGGTGTGTACGTGACACCGACTCAGCATGAGCTATGAGTTTGTTTGGTTTTTTTTATCCTATGCCAGAGCTAACTTCTTTTATATCTTTCCCCAACCCTTTTCTCCCCACCCCTTCTTTCACCACCACACCCCACCCCCTCCTCTCTCTCTCTCCCTCTCTCTCTCTCCTCTGCCTTTCTCTCTTTCTGCTCCCCTCTCTCTATCTCTCTTTCGCTTCTCTTTCTCTCTCTATCTCTCTATCGCTTCTCTCTCTCTTTCTCTCTCTCTCTCTCTCCCTTCTTCTCTTTTTTCCTTTCTCTCATCTTCTTTCTCATTCTCTCTCTTTCTTCCTAACCCTTAAACTATCTTAGGCATTTTGAACTCAATTCTGACACGGCATATAAAATTTTCTAAACAAAGAAAAGCCCCGAATTAAAGCTTTTATTCCTAGAAATTCAGAATGTGTTCACGAATTTTGAAGTAAGAAAATATCATGGAACAGCATTTTAAGGAGAGGAGCATTGAAAAAAGGCATTCTGATTGAAAACTTGTCTCCACAAAAAGACTTTTTTCATAGATGCTTTTAAATTTGATGGCACCATCAAATTTTATCATGAAGTCTAAAAGTTTTTTTAAAGGGTTTTCAAAGCAGATTGAGGAAAACCTTGGTCTCACTAAACCACTTGTACATGATGCGCTAGTGTCAACAATTCGTAATGGTACATACCACATTGATTTGATTTGTTAATTCATTCATAAAATCAAAATGAAAAATTAATTCCGCAGTGAAATCAATACTGTTTATTTGTTTAGTAACAGAATTATGGCAACATGTACGGAATAGAAAGGTTGGAACTTGACCTTAATAAATCATTGGACTAACTCGACCAGCTTAATCGGGGCTTGGACCTGGTCTAAATTAAGTCCACTTTCGAGAATGCGGGCCAATAGCTGTGCATGTACCATGTATGCAGATGAATGAAAGATATCGTCAGAAAATCCTGCCAAAGCAAACAAAAGCAATCGTGACAATTTCTGTTTGATTTTAATCTCTTTGTTGCCATCTGACATACTTGCTCTAAACAATAGGCCCTTTGAAAGGACTGAACAACTATTGACTTTTCTCTATGCTACCATTTTCTTCCAATTTACCACCTTAAACTGTATTTTCATTTTTGTATTCGATGTCAGCGTTATTCCCTCCGGGAGATACGCCTTTTGAATCAATATGTAATTTTGAATTTGATACTATATTTATGGAATTACGGGTGCCATCCTTATGCATTACAGGCAGTTGCATATTACAAAACTTTATGTTTATTGTGTAATTTTACCTCTAGTACGTATTTGAATATCTTCCATTTTTCAAGTTCATGAATAATATGCATAGTACGTTATTTATGTAGGGTGTTACAGATGCTCCATTTTTATAGGTTAAACCATCGTGTTGGGACTTTGTAGGATGTACGATTGCGACAATATTGTTTCGCTGTCGTTTTCCAAATTTAATGAGAAACGTAAAAACAAAGCATATTATCAACTAAACCTTAATCTTATTGTGCTTTGTTTTGTTCGCAAGGGTTGTATGTTCTCTGCAGGTTTCCATGCATGGTGAGTGATTATTAACAACTGGAGGATTTCAGTAACGCCGTGTGGTAGCCTCTGCGAAAAGGCTGAAGGCTGTTGATATATTCTTTAGAACCCACCCACGTTTAAAGGAATTTAGGAAAATTAAAAGGAAAGGAAAGAGATAATAAAGGAATAAAATTGAATTAAACGTTGAGATAGATATATTTCTTTTACTGAAAGAATACCATTGTTCGAAAAACTCTCTTTCAGAACTACTCTACAGACGAATACAAACGGTTTTTTCAGACCTACAATTTTAAAGCTTCTGTTACCTGCTCTCAATTTTCCTAATCCCCATCACTCTTTCTCCTCCTTTTTCTCTTTCCTCTTTCCATTTTACTTCATTTTTGGTGTATGAACACCGAAAACCAAAACCAAAAATAGTCTCGTGTGATTATTTAATCTCATTTCGCCCCATAAGTATTTTTTTAACGAAATAATCTACAGCCTTTTCAGAGGCTACTACATGGTGTTACCGAAAGCCTTTAATTGTGAAAGGGTTATTATGTTGATCATCTAAGTTGTGCGTTGGCTGCATGGATACAATTCAGACAACTTAATTTTTTATTTACTCATGTCGAACAGGGAACATTACAGTCAACAGGGGAGACTTTGTTCAAATCATTTATTCGTTGTTTGCAGACATACCGCCTATAAGGTGCAAGGACTACATGGGTACTGAAATGTATGACACGATTTCTTTTCATCAGTAAGTAGTAAATTCGACCTGAACTATACATGCTCTAAAAGAATATTTAGGCCAACTACTAATGTAATTTGGAAATAACGAGTACAGATAGATACTAGACATGTTTCGCTTCGCTATTCAACGATTTTCTAGAAAAGGACAAATATTATTCACATTGCCAAAGCTAATCGGAAAGAAAGAGAACTACAAATGAAGATATTTCATCAAAGTCTATTGCAACGATGAGTCATGAATGTATAAAAAGAAGCTTACTTCTTAAAACTGCTTTTTTAAAGGGAAAATGTCAAACTTATATCTAGGATTGCTTGTACGTTGTTCTTGATAATTTTTGCCATGAAATCATCAACTGAGAAAGCATGTTAAATGGAAATGACACTTCAAAAAAGAGTACAAATTCAAGTTCATTGAAAACAAAATAAATGGAGAAAATCTTAAAACCTTCTTTGTTTCAAATATGGAATAATAAGTCAACTGTTATTGACAAAAGGTGAATAGGATCACATTGAATACCTTGAGAATAAAATAAAGTCTACTTACGACACAGTTTGTCATCGCATGTCATAACTCCAGAAGAGCATCTTGTACAGCTTGCTCCTGTTTCATATGGTTGTTCATCACGTTTGTTTCCTCTGAAAATTAACAGGAAAAAACATACTAATCAATTGAAAATGAAATATAGCGTGTGCTATCATCAAGTAATTTTTTTAATGGAGGTGCGAGGACCCGGGTTCGAAACCAAGTGGATGCACTAGTGCCCTTTGGTAAGGCATAAATCCTCATTACCAAGTCCCTTGGAGAGGACTTAAATCCGTCGGTCCCCTGGTTGCTTACTTACAAGCATACAAATGCTTTCTTAGCAGTCAGGTAAGAAAAAAATCAAACCTTTGCAAAATGTAATTATTAAGTGTAGGAAAGGTGGAGAACAATATCAATTCTTTCCTTTCTGAGAAACCGTATTCTTTTGACAGTTCTTCTAGTATCGAGGTAACAGATGCGAACAAGTTTTATCTTGAAATATTTAATCAAATATCGTTGCAAACTAAGGATCTTTATTTTTCAACTACTATTATAGGCGTGCAAAACCCTTTTAAAAATGTGTGTATACTTCATTTCATCTCCATGCGAAGCCTCAAGATTTGTGTGCAGGGAGACGTCGGGATGGAAAGGTCCTACTATAGGGCAGTATGTTGCCTTGATCTGGTGTTTCTTACAGATATTCACACTAAAATCCACCGAAAAGCATAGATTGAATAGCAAAATATCTTGTTCAAACATACTTTTATACATGGATAACAAAATGAGACTATATTTTTCTTTCCTTTTCTTTTCTTTCCTTTCTACTTTACATGAGCTTTAACTTTCAATGGGACAAGTGGGATTTAATTTATCATCTTGGATGATTTACGTGTATTGGGGGGTTTTATCGAATATTACTTTTGTATTTTTATGTTTGAATTGAATTGGAAATAAATCTTATCTGATCTATCTTAGCTTATCTTATTAGATTCCAAAAAGTAAAAACGAATACCCTTATTTTTAAGTCCAGATGATAAAGTTAACGGATGAAAATAAATGTGTCGTTGCTTTATCTTATAGAGCAGTACAGTGTTTCAAAAATACATAATTTTTCTTATGGGGCAATTCCAGCGTAACGGACAAGACATTCAGACTTATTTTTTGTTATGTAAGACAGTTTAAAGCAAAATCAAGAGTCCTTGAACATGTTTCAGTAAATAAATTAGACACATCTGACTATCAGGGACATACACAGTAAAATTCCACAGTATTTCACTGAATATTTAAAGAGAAAATTGACGTTTTATACCAGTAGCGGACGAGGCACAATTTGGACAAGGATTTTTTTTACTCATGTTAACAGCTTGAAAAATCTGTGAATTTCAGGGTTCAGCTGAGTCTCATTTGTGTATTAAAAGAAGTGTCTGTAATCCAATTCTAAACATTTTATCATTCTTTTTCTTGTTTTTACCAATAATGTTTTCCGATTGTTGTAAATATTACAAATATTTTAATATGTTGTCTCTTGTTATTGGTAAATAAATACAATCATGTCAAACGTATGTTGTAAAATTAATAGATTAAACATATCCTTGTCAGAGTTAAAATTTAGCGTAACGGACATGACACTTTTTGTTCGCTTTTAATAAACCTCTATAGCTTTGCTTTAAAATATTCTCAGGGTCATGCGAACCTCTTATCGTTAATCTTTAGTCCATTCATCAGAATTTACTACCAAACAATTATATCTGAAGTACTTGTGGCATGAAATAATGAGACCCAAAGATAGGATGTTTTGACCAAAAATGTTGCCAAATTTTGCTACAAAATTGAGGGTTTTTTTTAAAAGAAATGTACTTCAGTCCTATCGATAAACCAATGTAATTACTCATTTTGCTCTTTTGTTTGATAATAAAATTGTCGTGGTAGCGCAAATATTTCTACATTTATCATCAATTTTATGGTTTTTGGCAAGTGAACATGTTCCATGGAATTTTTCGTGTGGGTTTATTAGTTCACCCTTCTTTGCTACGTCATTTGGCTCCTTTTGATAGATTTACCACAATATGCCATATTTACCTTCATTTTCATGTTAGCTGCATTATGTTTTTTCAGTGACGTAGGAAGTTTAAACTTCTCAAATGGTGAAACTGCTTCGGATAATTCTTTGGCCAAAGAAAAGTTTGTCTTCCTAAAACTCAAAACGGGTTCATGAATTGTGAAGTTAGATAATAATAATAATGATAATGCTAATAATAATAATAATAATAATAATAATAATAATGGTGGCTTCTTATTAGGTCCATCACGCATGATGCTCATGGCGCTTTACATACATGTACAACAATATAATACACCTTTGACTCATTAAACTAATTAGAGCATATAACATACAAAATCAGAATTAATGTTACTATAACAGTTTTATGAAATACACGTACATCATAGATTATCTTAAGGAACAAAAGAAAAATAAACATAAAGTAAAGATGTCACGGAAAAGTTTGTATAAAGATCAACAATAAAAAAGTGCTATAATTGAAAAATTTGTCCCCCCAAATTACATTTGTGTATAAATGATGGTAAGCTTGGTTGTATCGTAAGGGTTAATTATGATTATTATTACTTTTCTTAATTATATTTATTAGTATAAATATAGAATTAATGTAGGATTACATCACCTCTTGATGAATCTGTATGAAATTTAATCATCGTAATCATACGAATAGAAACCAACCTTTAATATTATAGGTTTTTTCCGGTCAAATTCATCAAAACAGCATCCAAATTGATGCACAGTCGCTCAATTTCATATGAATTTGAATGCTCGTCAAGATCAACATTCAATTGCCTAAAATGAGCATTCAATTCGATTTTTAGAGCAAGCGATCGCATACTTTCATCATGTATTTTGATAGAATGAGCATTCAAATTAGAATTTTACCCAATGAGCATTCAAATTCACGGAAGCTTCAGATCGCGAACATTTGGGAATTCGAATTCATCAATATATACAAGCATGTTCGCGATTTAATCAATGGATTTGATAATACACTCCTTTCCTTTCAATTTTCATTTTTTTTTCATGATAATATTTAGAAACAATATGTAAAGTCGTGTTCTTGCAATGTCATAGATCAGGAATAAATGATAATGATGAAAAATGATATGTATTCTACAATAAAGTAAATCATGGAACAGAACAAAGTTGATAAACAAATGCAAGCGCCGCGGGACGATTTCTGAGGATGAAGTGGGGCTGCTCGAGCCCCTTGAACACCCCTCCTATTTGGGGGGGGGCTTAGATTATAAAGAAAAATAATGACAAAGCAAATGGTCAACTTTAAAAATAAGATTAGACTAAATTTTTAAAAAGACAGACAAGAAGATGTGAAATCCTGCTTTGAATACGCTGTACACATTTGAAACGATTCCGTATGAAAAGTTAAGGGTAGTCCAATAATTGTTTTTACATCCATATGTGATTAGATGACTACATCATTTTGCATCAACAAATATATTTTGAAACACATGAGAATGCGTAAATGACGAATAAATTGGATAAATTAGATTCATAAAAAAGGCAAAGCCTGGCTATTTTTTACTTCTTTTACCCTGTTTGAAAGTGAATGAACATACTGCTAACTTGACTGCTTATTAATGAAAAGGAAAGTAAAACTCGAACAAGAATCCGCACCCGAGTCGTCATAAATGAATTTGAATGACGCTTTAGTCTCTTTGAATTGAACGACGATAAATTAATTTGGATGTTCGAAGCATATTTTTGGACGCTGGAAAATGAATTTGAAAGCTAATTAATTTTTGCGAATTTGACCGGGAAAACCTATATCTCACACTTTCCGATTCTATTGGCTTTACGTAAAGAATATAATACCCTGAGTCAACGGGCGAGCTACCACTATACGGAATTATTTATACCCTTGGAGAGAACGTGTTATTCTCGAGATTTCGCTAGGAGACTATATAAATGAATTATAGGGTTTACCAACTTCACTGGATACGAAGATCTAAGTACATGTATTTGTAAATAAGACCACCGCACATGCACTATACGATTGACTGCGATCCGATTTTAAATCGCAATAGCATTGGATAGTGGCATTTTAACAAACAAAATCTACCTGATTCAGGTTCTGAACACTAATGTGAATACTAGACATATCTTTTTATCCTCATAGCCGGAATAAGGACCAAATTAGTTTTAAATCGTAGACAATCGTAGGATTGCTCTGACGTCATTACGGAGCCGATTTGGCATTTCCTCCCACCAGAAAGCTCCCAGTGGGCCGTATTTTCGATTTACTATCCATATGACTATTCAGAACCTCGGTCAAAATATTTTGTGTTTAAATGTTTATATTGAATGCTATTACATTTTCTTACGAAATTGGATAGCAGACCGATCGAATACTTTAGTGTGAAGTGGGCTACTTGCATTTAAGATGGTACATTGGTTTAACTCTAAATACAGTATACAAAGTGACTGATCGTGTGGTAGAGGACAACATGCAACATACAAACGCGCAAAGGTTTATTCGGTAAATTCAAAGCATTCATATTAGGTACATTTTTTAGATCATGTGTTTAAGATTCAAATCTTTACTGAATATTTTCATTTCATTTCAATTATTCTAATTTTGAGAGAACACAAATGGCCCGGAGAGAAGGAGAATCAAAACCTGTATACCTGGGGAGCGTTTCATCAAGCGTTTTGTCAGTGATTTTTATCCGACAACTGTTATAAGCTACTGAAATCCTTGCATCTGATTGGCTGAGAGCAAATTTGTCGGATGAAATATCTGACAAGTCTTTTCATGAAACGCCCCCCTGGTTTCGGTCATTAATTCTCAGAACCAATAAATCTTTGGCATTAAATCTGATTTTTTTTTTTAAACAGTCAAGCAAAATCATCAATTTTTAATGTGTTTCAAGATATATTACTTCTCTTTAAATACCTTCCACATTTATTTTTAAACCTCTATATGTCATTTTATAATGATTTATGTCTTTGGGGGTGATCGGAAGCTAATTCATATAAAGAAAATATACTGGTACAATGACTCTAACCATTAATTCTAGTGACATGAAAATGAGGAGTAATTCAACGTTGGAGATGGAATTATTAACGAACCTTTGTTGTACGTCAGTGAATACGAATCATGAAAACTGAGGAGGGATGGATAGAAAGGAAAAAAGAATAGTGCTTGTTTGTTTTCATGGTAACAATGAAGATTGGAATAATGGGATGACAAGCACTTTTGTCTGCTTGTCATCGACCCAAAATGCAGCGGACCATGATTGTGGGAAAAGCGCTAAAGAGATAATATAGGTTTTCTCCGTAAAATTCGCAAAAATAGCTTTCAAATTCATTTTTAAACATTCGTATTCAAGCGATTTGCTCTTCCCATTTACTCATTTGATTCATATTAGTTTTCAGACGTTCAAATTCATTTTTCAGCGTCCAAAAATGTGCTTCGAGCATCCATATAAATTTATCGTCGTTCAATTTCATAAGACCAAAGTGTCATTCAAAATCATTTATGACGGTTTGGGTGCAGATTCTTGCTCGAATTTTACTTTCCTTTTCATTAATAGACAGTCAAGTTAGTAGCATGACCATTCATTTTCAAACAGGGTAAAAGAAGTACAGAAAATAGACGGGCTTTGCCTTCCTTATGAATCTAACTTCTCAGTTTTTTCGTCATTTAAGCATTTCAATGTTTTCAAATGTAATTACTGCAAAATGATGTAGTCATCTAATTATATGGGTGTAAAACCAAATTACTGGACTACCCTTAACTTTTCATATACTGTACTGTTTCAAATGTTTACAGCGTTTTCAAGTTAGCCTTTCACATCAAATTGTTTGTCTTTTTTATTTTGTCTTATCTTATTTTTTTCAGTCGACCACTTGCTTTGCTATTTCTTCTTTTTATTTTTTATAAATTCAATTCCTCCAAAATAGGAGAGGCTCGGGCAACACCCCTTCATATTACAGATTTCCCGACCAATTTCGTCAAAATAGCGGGCATATTCGTTATATGCCATTGAAGTTCGAGTGATTTTTGTACACCTGCTCTTCTGACGGTTCTATATTAAACTCCAGAACATTCATCTTCGTCAAATTGCATTCATTTTTTAACAACAACGTATTCAACTTGGTCAAAAATTCAAAATGTCAATCAATTTATCGATACATGCACATCTGTCATTCAAATTCGTTGCAGTTTGCTTGACCTTAGAATTCGGCCCGATTTATGTTTTCTATTTCGTTTTCAGGCGTGCTTCTTAGCACATCTAGCATTCAGATAAGAACGATCAGGACAACATACGGTATAGCGGATTATGAAGGCGGGGGGGGGGGGGGGGGGGGAGGTGGCAGTGAACTTCCCCTATTCTCACAATGGGAGTTATATTCCTTTGTGAATTCCTTTGTGAATATAAGGGGGTCATTATTCCATCTCTCCCGAACCATCATCCTAATTCCCACCCACCCAAGCCTGCAGCTATACTTGTTTACTCTCAAATATATGCACTTGGTGCATTTCATGTATTTAATGAATATTCATGATATTACCCATGGCAACACATGCGCATTGGCAAAGCGCAGTACGCTTTTTAACACCAGTGGGTTTCCAAGCAACTCAAAACTATCAAAACTATTAACATTATTCAAGGAATTCAACAAGACCTTGACATCACTTCTGTTTACGACAGGTATGTCGGCTTTATTATAATTCATTTGAAATTTCGGTATTTTTACATGATATTTCTACTGACAATAATATTAGTCCGTCAATTTTTGAATGATTGTGTCTTGTGAATTATTCTCTTCGTTAATTTTGTAATGCCTTTCTTAGTGATTGTATCTTCTCTTTATAACTGTTTCAGAATAAATTTCTGAAGAAGTCGAAAGACGAAAGCTTAAATTTCCTGAGTATCCTGCGTCATCTTTGGTTTGAATTCATCCCACTATGTTCTATATCACCCAAACCAAAGCGAATGGTAAAAATAGACTCAACATCATCACATTATATATATATATATATATATATATATATATATATATATATAAATATATATATAGATATATATATATATATATATATATATAAGCCAGGGTTTATATAAGGTCATTTCTTAATCCATGTCTTTCATTTCATATTTTTCTTCATTTGTCTTTTCTAGACTTGTTTTAATCTTACTTTTCACATAAACATTGCTCACGATTGTTCAAAATATCTTTCTTTTACATCTTTTTAAAAACTTTTTAAGTGCTTACAGATATAATGTTCTTTCATACACTTGTTTCATGTCTGTTTTGTTTTTACATGTTATGTTCACACAGTGCCTATTTTCATCATCTCGCTCATGGCGCTGAGATATTATTACCCTGGTTATAGTCGAGCCGCCAAAGTAACTAGCGCCAAAGGACATTAGTGCCGTGGTGGGATTCGAACCCCGTACCTTGTGATCTGCAGTCCGGTGAGTTATCCACTAGACCACAACACCTCTACAAATCTGTTTTTCGGTTTTATATATTGTAGAATATATATTATTTTTCAACATTATAATTTATTCCTGATCTATGACATTGCAAGAACACGACTTTATATATCGTTTCTAAATCTTATCATGTTAAAACAATTCGAAAATTCGAAGGGAAGGAGTGCATTGTTAAATCCATTGCGCAAATCGCGAACATGCTGTCTATTGATGAATTCGAAATGTTCGCGACCCAAAACTCCTGTGAATTTGAATGCCCATTGGGTAAAATTCTAATTTGAATGCTCATTCTATCAAAATGCATGATGAAAGTATGCGATTGCTTGCCCGAAACTCAAAATGAATAGTGAATACTCATTTTAGGCAATTGAATGTTCATCTTGATGAGCATTCAAATTCAAATGAAATCAATGTACATCAAATTTGCTGCTGTTTTGATGAATTTGACCGGGGAAACCTAATATTCCGTTCGTGTACGGCACATGTAAGTCTATAGCGTTCCTATGCACTTCCGAAGATTTTGGAAATCATTACCCACGCTATAGCTCCAGAGAAAAAGCGAGAGAGATAGGGGCACAGAATGAAATATAAAGAAGTGAGACGGAGAGATGTAACCATTAACGGATCTGGGAATGAGGAGCCACAACTAGGGGCACATGTCCCCCCTCCCCTCCCCCGGACAAAAAAAAAATGCCATACCTTCGATACACATCACAGTAAAACAAACAAACAAACAAAAGATGTACATAATATCATGTGCCTTCCGGCCAGTATTAAGAACATATTTTGTTCGCTTGTTTCAATTATCAAAGCTTTGGGACCCCCTCCTCTATCGTGAAAGTTTTTTGGGGTTTCTTTCTTTCTTTCCTTTTTTCTTTTTTTTTTTTCTTTCTTTCTTTCTTTCTTTTTTTTTTTTTTTTTGGTTATTTCTGGTCAGGGCTTTTCTATATCTGCAGCCCCCCCCCCCTCACACCCACTCATCTGAGAATCCTGAATTTGCCGCTGATATACGTCATAGATTATATGTATAGTGGAGAGAGTGCTTAGAGAAAGGCACAAACAGAGACAGAGATAGGATAGAGGGTGGGAAGATGGATAATATTCTACAAACATTGTTACACTCAGGACAAGATATTCCAGATAAAATGTATGAAAGACAACGGAAACTAGAGTTTTATCCACAGATTTACAAGAAATAAGACAACTTTAACTAAGACAGTAGAAATATGATATTTAGCATATAATTTATAACTTATTATCTTTATACTATCTGTGGTTTATTATAAACACGTCAGTAAGTCAATGGCACGTTTCCTTTGTAAATCTCATGCATATTTATACACTTTCTTATGATTCTCGTTATGTTGTGTTGTTAAGAATTTTCAAATTTGTTGAAAAGTGTTATTTTATGACACTTTGTCAAAAGTAGAGGAAAAGACCCGCTTTGAAAAATGCAACGTCTGTTTACAAAAATTGCACGGTGCAGACAATGTCTTTAGCAATCTGTCAAATCAAACATACATTAAACGTGCTATTAACAATAGGGAAACAGAAGATAGATAGAAGAGAGATAGAAAGACAGAGGAAAAGGGGCAATAAAAATATTGTAAGAGAAATACCAACGGTTGGGAGAGAGAAGGAGAGAGAGAGAGAGAAATAGAGGAACGTGACATGCCGCTTACAATCGTCACATGTTTCAGATATGCATATACATCTATCCAATTTGTCAATGTTTATTCGTTTTGTCTTTCTAACGTCTTTGAGTTGTCATGTTATAAGTAAAATGGTGTGAATCTTGACTCTGAGAAGTATTGACGCAAATATTGGTAGAACACTCTCTTTCTCTTTTCATCATTCTCTTTTCGCCAATCAAATGCAAGATGGTAAGAGCCAATCAAGATCGTCGCTGCATGCATATATTGTTCAAAAGGCTGATCATCATGATCATTAAACCAATCAGAATCGTTGTTTCAGTTTGCAATTGACTGCAAACCTTTGTTTTACCGGGCCCATGATGGTATAGCCCTTCAGCGGCTGGACCCACGCTATGCACTGATGATACCATAATAGAGTGTCATTATTTGAAAATATGAAGACTGTGTTTATATAATTAAAATTCAAAGGATAGTAAGATGAAGTAGGTAATCACTCACTGTTCGAGATAGTTGCAGGCAACGATGTAGTTGTCTGTGAAGTTTAATGTATCGTCATAGCCTTCAGCACAGAAGCTTCTACCGCAGCCAACTTTGGATGAAATATCCCACACCAACTACCAACAAAAAATATAAAACATACCAACTCATACATTAGTTTAAGAATACAATGAAAATTAATTTTGAAACAAAGAGTTATTGACGTAGACCCTAGCGAGTTTCGTCCTGAACCATGAATACATCTAACAATTTTTTAAATATCTGTATCAGATCTTATTCTTATTATCTCTATGACAGCAATTTTATCTCTTTAAAAGTTTTCATTGTCCTACTTTTTTTTCGTTTTTTTTTTCTCCACTAAAGATTTTGTAAATGTTATTTTCATTTATGAATCATATTGATTTATTGAATACCACCATTTTTCACCAGGCATTTAGTTACTGTGACTCCTAAGACGTCGACAGTCCACCTTCATGAAGTAAATACATAATTTACACAGTGCAAGAAAAATGGCCTGTTTAGCATCCACATATTTCATCTTCATCAATGCTTGGGGTCGTGTTTGAGATATATCTTTACTCAAAAGTTTTCGAACTTGTCATACCAACGCTTGAGATTTTTCCCTCCCAACTCAGATGAGAATAACATAAATTCTCCTTACCTGTGTATAGTGCCCACATATTTTTCCTTCTTGACAGGTGTTTGTGTCATAGTCGTACCACTGCCATTCGTTCCACCAGCTGTTGATAGGCCCAGAGCCATCAGGTTGAACTGCCACAAAACCACGCCAGAGGTTCTGACCGACTGCTACGTTATCAGCCTCTGCAGGGAACCCGTGCTCATAATAACACGCGTCGGTCCATTCTTGAGCCCAGTCCGCCAATTGGTCATCCCAAGTCTATAAGAGAGTTTGATAAAACATGACCCTCAATTTGCTTGGCTATATAGCAAAATTTATTAATAGGTGGTTTAGTTATTCATTTTGGTCTAACTTCAAGACGTGCATGTGTTTACAAGTTCACCTCTCCCATGTAGTATTTATGATAGTAAAATTTTATATCTATTTTCGCTCACTCGCCACAGGCTATGACTTTTTTTTAGTTGTTTCCTTCCATTGTGTTTGATGCCAACCTGATATTTTGTATGTGTTTTGTTCATGGTAAATAAATTTTGATTTTTTAAAAGTGAAATTCACATTTATTTCCTTTTGACAATAATAACAAAGTATTTTAAGATCAATACAGTAAATGATGCAAAGACGGAGGCGAAAAAACCCCCCAAAACAGAGCTTGTGTTGGGAACGCCGTAGACAAAAAAAAAGTAATTAAAAAATATTTCTGTAAGAGGATGAGCAGGAACATTTTTTTTAAAGTCGAATAAAGAAAATGGGATAGGAAGGAAGGGAAGAGAAGGTAACAGAATGAAAAGAGGAGAAAGAAAGGCGGCATATTTATACCAGTTGTTAATACTGAACTGAAGTGAAAAATCACAGGAACATATCAATGAATATTCCAGAAAAAACGGGGGAAATTTTTGTTTTCCCCTAATCTTTATCTTTTGTATCTGACCGATTAATATCACTTTAAAAACAACATAAGAGGAATTTAGTGGATCACAAATCTAAACGAGTTTTAGATAAGGAGAGATCATTATAATGACATTTAATCTAATCATTCTTGCTACTGACTTCTCATAAATATTTTTTTTAAAGAAATTACCCCGCTTTGAAGTAGTTGGAGTCAAATAGATATATATCATCTATATGTAACAATAATGCCTCATTTTTCAGTCAACAATTACAATTGCATGTCATTTGTCTTTATATGAAGCCCTAAAATACCTATTAAATAGGTAGTGAAAATGGACGTTTTTAGAGAGTATGTTTCAAGAGCGAAAGACTTAAGATAGAATTGAATTTACATATAGCGATAAAATTTTACCGTTATATCTCGCTCGTGTTCCATTTCACTCGCGGGCGAACTACAGGGTAGTTAAATTTTAGAGATGGTATTGCCGCTGACTAATAATGATAATGGACACTTGATATGCGCTGATATTTATCCGAAGAAGATGGCTATGGTGAGTAAAATATGAAACTAAATATTTTTTTATCGTGTGCTTACCATAAACTCCATGTTAGAAGCTTCTGGTGAGACCTGTCGTCGATATTCATTATGCCAATCCACCAAATTCTGCTCATCTTCGGCAGTAAAAAGCAGTGGAGTTCCAGGGCTAGTGGCTCGTTTTTGAATACTCTTCCTCAATCCATTTTTCTCAAAAGAACCTGATGGTTGTTTTGCCTTTCCTGG
Source organism: Heliocidaris tuberculata (assembly GCA_025618425.1). Lineage (NCBI taxonomy): Eukaryota > Metazoa > Echinodermata > Echinoidea > Camarodonta > Echinometridae > Heliocidaris > Heliocidaris tuberculata. The sequence continues at coordinate 2,727,367 of CM046845.1, forward strand.
GTTAAACTCCGTCAGGTTCTCTCTTCTTTTAAGCAACATCGAATCGGTGACAAGAATGATGCCAATGGTGGCGACTGCGATCGCGAGGAATTTGAAGAAAACTTTAAAATTTGCAGTATCCATTTTCAGTGAATCCATTTTTGAAATCTGGATTAAAGCTCTAACGCTCTGCCGTTATTTCTCTTTTTGTGTGACTCTCAATCTCTCTGTGTCTCTTTCCCTCCCTATCTCTTGAAATCCCTTACGATGTTGCAATGGTCACGTGTGTGTGTGTCTAAAACCTAAAAAGATAACCAGACGATGTCTAGGCTGTCAACACTTAGCGTTTCCACACGTCGCACTAGATATATGTATAAAAAATGATAAAACGTGTCTGCGAGAGAAGAAAAGAAAAGAACTAAAATGCGACGTGACAGACAATGTCCGTGCATGCGCAAAAACTTTTCGACGCCCGTTCGTAAAAAGTAAAATGAAAAGCCGGGGAAAAAGAAGAAAAAAGAACCAAGTTTGTTGCAAATATGCTCTCTTTGTGAGATGACCTGTTTTCAAAGGCAATCTGCTCTGGAAATATTGAACCAATGAGTCTGCAAATTTGCTTTCACTCCGCCGCGACAGCCATTAAAAATGCAATTTGTTTTTTTCATGTAACAAAGGTCCTTTTTAATTCCATTCAATAATTTCATAGTTGGTCTAGTTCTAGGCCAAGGCTAATTAGATGTCTCCCCATCATCTGCTAATCAGTAGCGTATCCAGCCCCCCCCCCCCACCCTCCTCGAATGTTTGAAGACCCAGGAAAATTGAATACAACTGACGAAGGTCTACAGCACACGGGTCTCTGCCCATGCCTACCCACCCCCACCCTCCGTCCGAAGACGATTCTGCCCACCTGTCTATCAATTTCTGGATACGCCTCTGTGACAGAAATCGCTTTTGGACTGTGGCGTAGCTGAGTCCACCCACTGAGGGAGCGCTGGCATTATGGGGGTGCACCGGTCTTACTCGGAAAGGAGGGGGTCCTATCGTACTTGTTTCTCATCTTTTTCCCTCCTCCCTTTCCGTTTCTCTCTTGTTCTCTTTCTCTTTTTTTTTCGCCATTCGATTTGGGGGCACGTGCCCCTGTGCCACCCTGTAGCTACGCCACTGCATTTGGATCTAATTTCGAAAGTGATATGGGGAAGAGGTGAAATTACTTCTAATATTTCACATGATCAAGCCTTTTTTTTAAATGATGCACTCCAATAGAGCACGTCACTCCTTATTTGAACATGTACTCCTAATGCTTCATTCGTAATTGCTTAGATCGTGGTTTAATAAAGGTTTGTGGGGGATACGTGTTGTCATGGCAATCCATATTATTGAAAGCATCACGTGATGTTTAATGTCTGATAATAAATTTGTTTAAATGAAGCGAAAATTTGCCCAATGTCTGTACTTTTGTACTCTCTCTTGTAGTTTATTTGACGATAGAAGTCGCATTGTAATATTACTATTCTCAATACATTCGTCCTCTATTTTGTGTATTTTTCCATTTCAATATCGTCTCTATTTTTTGTCAACTTTTGTGATCATAACCAATACATGCGACACATTTTTCATTATCATTCTTCAGTAATAAGAAAGGTCTCTATTGCCATTATCTTCTCTTATTTAAATTGATTTGGTAACTTTGCAGAGGCTTGATAAAATCTGAGCTGCCTGGCCTTACATGCTATCAGTGTATGTAATATGGTGTAAAAATGAAGCCCAGGAGGAAAAAAGCACTTCAAAATCATCCGCTTCACAAAAGTAAACATGTATGCAAGTGACCGGAAATGCCAGGCTCATTTTCCCCCATAGACTCAGTGTTAGACTAAAGCGTATGGCCATACGCTTTCGTAAATGGGAGTATTCAGTCGCAGATATCTTAATAATAGCATTATATATTTGAAAACCTTTCTATGCCTGGCTATTTATTTATCATTCTGAACATCATTATACAAGACAGGTATCAAAATTCAACAATTTATAAAATCAAGCCTCCACAAAGTTACCGAATCCCTTTAAATCGTTGTATACAATTTTTTTGTCATCATTATCGGGGGGGGGGGGGGTGGGGGCTTATTCTTCGTTCTGCCTTCGATCAGTACTCTATATGCGTTCTATTCTTATTGGAAAATTGTAAAAAAAAAAAAATTGGCTCTTCTTTTAATTTAGTAAGTGACTTACTTTATATGTATATGTCAGCATCATTGACCTTATACATTTTATAGCATAAAACGAGGGGGGATATTGCAAGTTACTTCGACGCATTACTGTAGTATACTATGATAACAAAGATGATTAATACATTTTTTTTTCGCAGTGAGGTAATGTGTTTCTGAAGTTGTGAATTTATCCTGATGTTCAGTGAAAGAAAGCGACAAAGAGACAATAGAAGAGAAAGTGTCAATGAAGCTGGAAAGAGGAAATGCAGATGAACTCTGTTCATTTTCTAATGGTAGAAATCCTCATATTGCCACACTATTTTCTATTCATGCTTTTTCTAAATTCTAACATTATCAAAAGTACATCTCACCTACTGCCCCCCTCTCTCTCTCTCTATCCATTTCCCACTCTCTCTGCCATTTCGAGTACTCCCTTGTTAGAATATGCGAACATAAGTCATCGCATTGTTAGAAACAATGATGTATTTCTCTAGATAAATTTGCTTGGGGATTGCGTATAAAATTAATTCAGGAAATATGTCTGGTTCACAAAGTTACCGAATCCCTTTAAATCGTTGTATACAATTTTTTTGTCATCATTATGGGGGGGGGGGTCTTATTCTTCGTTCTGCCTTCGATCAGTACTCTATATGCGTTCTATTCTTATTGGAAAATTGTAAAAAAAAAAAATTGGCTCTTCTTTTGATTTAATAAGTGACTTACTTTATATGTATATGTCAGCATCATTGACCTTATACATTTTATAGTATAAAACGAGGGGGGATATTGCAAGTTACTTCGACGCATTACTGTAGTATACTATGATAACAAAGATGATTAATATATTTTTTTCGCAGTGAGGTAATGTGTTTCTGAAGTTGTGAATTTATCCTGATGTTCAGTGAAAGAAAGCGACAAAGAGACAATAGAAGAGAAAGTGTCAATGAAGCTGGAAAGAGGAAATGCAGATGAACTCTGTTCATTTTCTAATGGTAGAAATCCTCATATTGCCACACTATTTTCTATTCATGCTTTTTCTAAATTCTAACATTATCAAAAGTACATCTCACCTACTGCCCCCCCCCCTCTCTCTCTCTCTCTCTCTCTATCCATTTCCCACTCTCTCTGCCATTTCGAGTACTCCCTTGTTAGAATATGCGAACATAAGTCATCGCATTGTTAGAAACAATGATCTATTTCTCTAGATGAATTTGCTTGGGGATTGCGTATAAAATTAATTCAGGAAATATGTCTGGATAAAAAAAGAATTATTTAAAAAACGAGGTTGAATCGCTTGTACATTATTGATGCAATTTTACTATTGTGGTTTGATGAGATAGAAACAAAGAACAAGGTGGCTGACTTTCTGCAAAATTAAATTTTAAACCACAACTGGATTCAAATGGAACTTCATTATTGTAAGTTTCTTTATGTAGGTCAGATGAAAAAATATCAGCAAAATAAATTTTGAATAGACGCGGATGGGGGTCAGTGGAAGGGAGTAGTGAACATGGTGAATGAGCACTATGTTAGTAGATGGATGGGCAAATGAGATCATTAACTTGGGTCTTGAAAAAACAACCTGAATTTATTTGATCATAGTTGATTTCTGTATTACCAAATCATCATGAAATACAGATGAGACTTCAGACAACTAAGATTTCTTTCGAATTAACGTGAATGATCTTGTTATCTTATTATTCCATCAAGCAGAGAAATAGCATACAGAGCACAAGTTGCCAATTTCTCTTCGTGGAAGTGGGAAGGAGAAATTTTGTCAATCTTGTAACATGACATGTGCCCATGCCCCAATGCCCAATCAGCGATAAGATACTTTTTATGGATGTCTTAGTATGTATACTTCTTCAGGATATGTTCTTATGTAGTATATTTATATTATATGTATGTATAAAATCATAAATAATTATGTAATTGGGAAAGTCCATGGTATGTCCCATACGTTATCAAGTATTATGCAATTGTGAACATGAAGTGACATAAAAATATCATTTAACTTAATAATTTGTGTGATCCAAGCTCTAGGAAGGCTATCAACTTGATACAATCATCAGATATACTCAAATCTTATGGCCAGTAAAGTATGGGACAAAATACCATGGGCTTGCAATACATGTAAATATCCCTTTCATGACAAGAATTATTTAAGGGCGAATTTTTGATCACATTTTGTTCTTCAAATGGGCAACAATAATATTTTTCTTTTAGTGCTACATGGTTCTAAGGAGATGTAATCTCTTTGAAAACAATATTCAGGATTAGAAAAGTTAAAAACATGGCCAATTTTGAATAAAAAACAATGATTTTGAACCTCTTAGTGTGTTGCCAATTTAAGGGTTTTAAAGCTATTCTCTTTTTTAAATTTCTGGCATCAAACGCAATATGATCATCCAACAAATATGGACACAGCGTGTGCAGAAATTTTTGCTCTTTCTGCTCATTCGTCTGGTATATTTTTTTGAGCTCTGAATCAAAAGTTATTGAGCGAAACCACAAAATATGGTCAATTGTCTTGAAATGGATATACTGAAGGCAGTTTTTCTTGTTGCCAAATTCTATAATACACCCGTTGCCATGATTACCCACTTTGTTTCTCAGTTGAAAGTACAAGATGAAAGGTGACAATATCACAATGAAACCCGAAATCATTCGTGCAGCTCTGACTCCATTATTTATGCAAACATTGATGTTTTGTGCAAACTCAATACCGACACTTTAACGATGGATCAATGCTTTAACAGAGCGTGACAAACAGGTAATTAGTAAACGGGGGAGAAAACTAGATACATACGTAGGCAGAAGAGAAACACACGCGAGAGCGGAAGCCGAGAGAGAGGGTGGGGGAAGAAATAGAAAGAGACACAGAGTGACAAAGAGAAAAAAAGATACATGTAAACAGATAGATAGAAAGAAAAAAGGGGGGGCATACAGAGGAGAGAGACGGATAAAGGAGGGAGAGACACAGACGGAGGCAAACAGAGAGGAATTGGCCAGTCCCGTATCATAACAATAATATAACTACATGTGGAAAAACTATGTCTTACATTCTCTTGCTTGTTGCATACAATAATACACATTACACATGGATTGTTTTTCGTCATCGTCACATTGTGATATTTATTCAAATAGCAATATAATTTTCATTCTCAGACTTCTTGCGCAAAAATATCACTAAATATTATATTTATTTGAATGAGTGGTCAAGGTCACAAATGTGATATTTTATTCTATGAAAAATGATTTTTGTTCTTTTACATGTTGTACACAATGGAGGGTGCTCGTTTTTTCAAAGGATCGTTTTTCTGAAGGTTCATAATTCCGAAGGTTCGCAATTCCGAAACACAATAGCAGGGGGTTCATGATTCTGAAAATGAAATAGGGTTCATAATCCCAAAGGTTAGTAATTCCAGATATACAATAGAACCCTACATAACTTTTTATTACAAACTTCGGAAGTATGAACCTTTTTTCATTTCTGATCTGAAATTACGAACCCTATTTCATTTTCGGAATTACGAACTGTTGGAGTAACAAACCTTCAGAAATACGAACCTTCTGAATTATGAACCTTCAGAAAAACGACATGTAACCGTACAAAACTATCAATAAATATGGAAAATAATTCACACCACTGTCATTTTTTTAGATGGTTCAGGGTATAATAAATACTACACACTAAAGAAATTGAGGGTAGGGTACTATTCAACATTTTCATATGAAAACCCTCAAATGCTTGGAAAAACGTGTTTGAAAGTTTAAAGAAAAGTTATTTTTTTGTGTTCAACAGACAGCTGACTCTTTGTTTTCCTCTATTTTTTTTTTTCAAGTGCGTTTGACAAATGAAGCCCATGTTCACATGTGACTAACAATTTAATTTACGAAAACACTTTTATCTGTGGGATTTGGTATTCTTGGTAATCTTAGTGTTACATGTAACACCCCTCTAAATATTTTCTGTGTCACAGACAAAAAGGTTGAATCATAAACATCAGATTACACAACAACAGATTTTTTTAAAAAACTTTTATAAATCAAGATGTACACTTATATGTGACATGCTGAAAATGTTGAACAGATTACGAAACATTTCAGTTTGAACATGTTGGAAAATTTTGCTCTGAGATCCAGTATCTCAACTTTTATAAGTACAAAATATTTTTACTGACAATAATTCCTAATAATCTAGACAATTTTTTTCCATTAATCAACATTAAAATATTCAAATTGTTCCTCATCAGTGGAATACTATTTTTATAGTACAGGCTGACATTCAAGTATAAATATTGTAGATCATAGTATAGAAATAGATAATTGGTCTGTAAAACAATAATAAATGTATAAACTTAAAGTCACCATTATTGGAATTCCATTTAAAATGCAATATAAATATGAAATTATACAACTTCATTACCACCTTACTAAATACATTAAAACCAATTTAATATTCTCATGATGTCAATCAATATAATTGAGCAAATTCTAGGTATTTTTCAATTCATTCTAATTAAGTGTCATTACTAAATCAAATCATCACTGAAAGAGTTCTCTTGCTAATTTGGTCCGTTGTTTACAGTATGTCCCTCTTGATAATCCATAACATTTCCAAAGTCATGACAATGCAGCTCATACCTTGACTGCAAAATGTCTAAAGCCCACCACACACTATACGATCGGTCTACAATCCGACTTTAAAAGAAAATGTAATAGCATTAAATATAAACAGTTAAACACATAAAATATGTTTGATTGAGGTTCTGAATAGTTACATAGATAGTAAAATCGAAATTACAGCCTATTACGAGCCTTCTAGTCAGAGGAAAGGTCAAATCGGCTCCGAATGGTAGTGACGTCAGAGCAGTCCTGCGATTGTCTACGATTTGAAACTGATTTGGCCCTTATTCTGGATATAAGGCTGACATCACACCTATTTTCTATGTTGAGTATTCATATTATTGTTCAGAACTCGAATCAGGTAAGTTTTATTTGTTAAAATACCTATATCTAATGCTATGGCATGTTATCTCCAAACTTGGATCGTATAGTGTGCGGTGGGCTTTGCATATACTGGAATCCTGTTAAATAACACTGTTATAATCATAATAATGTCTCATTAACCCTTTATTACCTAAGGATTACGTGTATTGTAGTCATTTACTCACTGAATTCAGTCTCAGTAAACTGTCTTGCGGCATAGACTCTCTGCTGTACGCAAAATCTTTCCACAGTAACGTATCGCTTCAATGCAGATTCTAAATGGCTTATGTGTAAAGATAGCACACACAAAATTTTAGTGCCCAATATCCCCTACAATACATTTGTTGTAGTGTTACTCAGGTCAAAGTCCACAGGCGGTCCCGGGCGGTTCAGTGAGTAATAAGAAGGGCAGTCCCGGGCAGTTTAGTGACTAAAAGGTTAAAATGATGAGAGTTAATTTGGTCGGTACCACTTGTTTGTATTAGCCCTGATAAGGTAGCTTTGCGAAACATGATGCCGCGTAAGAACGTGTGAAAGAGGCATATGACAAAATCATTTAAAATTATCATTTTATTCTACAGAGGCAGAACCAAAATATTAAGATGTAGAATTAGTATTTATTACTCTATGAAGATTTTTAAGCAAAATAATATGAAAACTTTTCTATAGATAAGTCTGATTGTGATTTCAGATGCATAGACAAAACTAGCAATTTTGCGCTTTGCGTCTTTCCCCCATCTTCACACGCTATTGCGTTTTGCTAAGCTACCTAAGTGTAGAACCAACAAACAGCAAAAATGTACAAGTATCCAATGAACCAATGCAGTATTGCCAGCTTAGGTGTAAACACAGTTAAATGATAACATAGATTTGGATTCTTACTTAGATATTTATACTAAAACTCATCAGAAGTGTGCAAAAATGTCTGAACACATATCTTTTGTCTGTGGGACCACATTAGAAAAGTTACATTTTCATATCCATTTCGCTACAAGAACTTGTTGTTTTACCTTTAAACAGGTATGTAACATTGTACTTCTTTGGATAAAAATATAAATTAATGACAATACACTTTCATTAGGCCAAGGTACCAATTTGAGATTTTCATTGAATTGTTCATTGAATTGTTCAATGAATTGTTTCATTGAATAAAGATGTAAATTTATGACAATACACTTTCATTAGGCCAAGGTACCAATATGAGATTTTCATTGAATTGTTTGATGGTTTTGTAAATTGTAAGTACAAACAGAAGCAGTGCAAACTGAACTTTTTTTATCTTATTTTTCAATTCAGATTTAAAATGAGAGAAAAGAAAAAAAAACGAATGTCATGGAAAGTCAGATAGATTGCCTGACATTTCATTAGCCATTCAGAGGGTTTAAACCATATCAGATGAAGTCTATGGCTTGTATTCAACTGAACAGTCAAACCAGATGCTCAGTTAAGCGCCAAATGATCTACATCAAGTTTAAAGTTTTAAGTGAAGTAGAACACCAAGATAACTTTTTGAAAGTGCACTTAATGTGAATACATACATTATGTCTCTAAGATTTAAAAAAAAAGAAAAGAAAAAAAAAAGATTATTCTTGTGGTGGTCATAAAAGACATGACTGTGTTTCGACTACAAGACATAATGCCTTTCATCTAAGCTGCTGGAGAGTATTCCTTCAGCTGGATACAAGCATCAATATACAGCATGATCTGGCTGGACAGAATGATGTGTTAAACGGTACCAATTACACAAACACAAAAAATACTTTGCATGTTAGGGGTTCTATGTCGCTATACTATAGTCCAAGTATAAGCTTCAAATGTTAGCTCTATAAAGAGATATTGCAAGTTTAAATACGCTCTAAATTATAGTTACAGTGACTTGTTGACGCACCCATACCCACTCACACAAAATTGAGCCGGTGCGGAAACCAACTCTGTGCAAGGTGGTTTTATGTTTTCTTTATTTTACCCCTTACCTGTTAACCCACAGAAGATCAGGGTTTTGAGGTTAGATTTTTACATTCTAGCTGTAGACAATTTATTTTTCAGGTGATTGGTACACTTTAACGATGCATCTCACTGCAAAGTTGTAAATAATTACTCAACCCATTGACGAAAAATTATTTCATTTTTCATGGACTTAATACAGAGACCATCCGCTTCCTGTAGGCATGGGGTAAAATTTAAAGCCTTCCTATTCAAACCACTCACCATTCATTCCATTTCTCCTTTCATGATCCATTGTCTTAATGCTTTCTCCTTTCTAGCTTTAATACTCATAAATAGTTCTGTAGATAGAAATATCCATAGCAACCACATCACCTGTTCATTCATCTGGTGGCTTGAGGAACTTCTTTTTGTGTTTCTTCCTTGGTGCCTCTGTGTCAGTCTGGGAGTGTATCCTCTTCTTGCTGAACTTCTTTCCTATCGTTCCAACTAGAGATGAAAACCTGGAAGGAGACAGGGTTAAAGAGAATGTTGAGTTCTGATACAGGTGGAAAATAGTTTGTGAGCTTACTCCTTCTTTTTAAGTCAGTTTGGAAGAAAATCATGGAAGAAATATCCCCAGAAAAGGATTGCTCTTCGCATGCCCTCACATTTGAAATATGCCTGTCAATTGTGAAAGAATTCTCCTCATTTGAAATATCTAGACGAGAAACTAGAAGAGCTTTTAACCTAACCTTAAAGGAACAATAGTTACCTGTCTGTCATTTCCTCTTCCGTGACTCCTTCAGCTTGGTCTTCCTGTTCCTCCTCCTCCTCCTCTTCCTCTCCATTCAATGTCCTCATCACTTTCTGCAGAAATTACATCAAATTGATCAATGATTTATTTCACCTGACTTCCAAATAAACAAATACATGTTGAAGACACGCACCAGTGATATAATGGCGCAGAGGCCAGTCTCGGTCTCGAATTTTCGGTGTCTTATGAAATGAAAGTAATCCTTCTGTTCTTGGTCTCCAGACCCCTGGTCTCAACTACAACACCGATAGGCACCCAGTAGACCTATAGCTTTGAGTCCTATCCTTAGGACTTGGAAATGAAGGCTACATGGCTTACGAAACAGCAAAAGCCTACAAACTTGGTCTTGATTCCAAAAACTCCCATCTATGAGACTACTGCTCTTCCTAGCCACCTTACGTAGTGGCTTAAAATCAGTATACACCATTTTTAAATTATTTTCTGCTTGAGATGTCTATGGCTACTGTCTATGGAAAATGAGCGGCAGACCAAAATCTTTATGTATTCCAGGGGTTAAAATACTGTATGTATCTACTAAATAAAAAGACAGCAAGAGAAAAGTTCAGTTTGGTCTGCTTTTGGAACTACCACACTACTACTGTATTTGCCTCTTATCCCCCCCCCCTTCCTCTCTCTCAAAAAAAGAAGAAAGAATGGAGTTACATTACCGATTATAAACACAATATTGCATTAAAAGAAGACTGGACAAGGAAGAAATAATTTTAAGAAGGTAGTTATTCATTTTACTAGAATGTAAAGTTTACACAGTATGGAGACACTAATATCAAATCCTATTTAAAGCTGTCGATGTAATTTTAGAATGCTTAAAACTCATTTGACAACAGCCCAAATAAAAATTGAGAGATACTAAACAATAGTCAACAGTGAACTCAAAAGAATGACAGTTAACATATCTTCACCTCTATAACTGGGTTCATGCCTTTGAAGGACATTCTGCCAAACACCAAATCCTCACAGTCAGACATGCTATCCACTGTTTCATAACGGTTCCTGTATAAATGTATGAAAGCAAGGAGGTACAATAATTATATAATATTGACTGGCCTTGAGGGGGATAACAGAATATGTTGCCCGCAACAGAATCATATTGCCCCGAGTCGAAGACGAGGGCAATATGGTTCTTTTAAGGGCAACATTTTCGATATTCCTCAAAAGTAGAGCCAGTCAATATTATTATTATTACCTATATCACATATATAGCTATTTTGTAGCAATGACAGACACGTCTGTTTGCCTGTCAGTCCCTCTGATTTCAGGTTATTCATGCAGCTCAGCTCAGGTATGTATTCTGGGCCAAGCAATTGTGACGTAAATTGTTACCGCGCGTATCCATTGTTTAAGCCAACACTTTAACGCGTACACAATACTGCGCGTATGCACTTTAATAAAAGCGCAATGACCAAAAAAGGTGGATGTACGCGGGCTCAATGTTGACCGCACTTTTTGTACACAAAGTGAATGATGAAACCCGGAAGAGGGAAAATATCATGGAATGATGACCGCTCAGAACTTGGTCATTTGCGGACCGCGCAAAATATGAATTTTAAATGCATCGTAAAACTACCCCATATAGGTAATAATAATGAATAATAATTGTTCTTGTATAGTGTATATCATATTACAATATAACATCCATATGTGCGATTATGCTTCAAAAGGGTTTGGACCCTACATTATATAGCTTTAGCTCCAACAGTCGTTATCAACGCATGATTCATTTCAAGCAATAAATCCTACCCATTTAACACCTGGGTGAAGAGAGACAACTATAGATAAAATGCCTTGTTAAAGAGCATATGCACTGGGCAGAGATTCAAGAAATCAACCCTTGGATTAAGAGCCAAGCAAATACCAGGATGCTCCCTTAAGAAGAATGCAATTTTCCAAAATTAACGATTTTAAGTAATATGAGTTGTAATATGAAGTCATTCATAACATTGACATGATGAAAAAAATGAGACACAATATTTGTTGATAAAATAGGCTTTCCAAACAACAGCTCTGGACTTTCATCCCCTGAAGTTATGGGACCCCACCCTCCATTCTCTGAAGTTATGGGCCCCCACCCTCCATTCTCTGAAGTTATGGGCCCCCACCCTCCATTCTCTGAAGTTATGGGCCCCCACCCTCCATTCCCTGAAGTTATTGTCCCCCACCCTCCATTCCCTGAAGTTATTGTCCCCCACCCTCCATTCTCTGAAGTTATGGGCCCCCACCCTCCATTCTCTGAAGTTATGGGCCCCCACCCTCCATTCCCTGAAGTTATTGTCCCCCACCCTCCATTCTCTGAAGTTATTGTCCCCCCACCCTCCATTCTCTGAAGTTATTGTCCCCCACCCTCCATTCCCTGAAGTTATTGTCCCCCACCCTCCATTCCCTGAAGTTATTGTCCCCCACCCTCCATTCCCTGAAGTTATGGGCCCCCACCCTCCATTCTCTGAAGTTATGGGCCCCCACCCTCCATTCTCTGAAGTTATTGTCCCCCACCCTCCATTCACTGTAGTGCAATCAACATTTATTTGACCCATAAATTCTGGCTACTTGCTGCATGTAGACAACTTTGTCATCTTCAGATTCTGATGTAAAAAGGGGGGGGGGGGTGGGGCACCTTACATGTAACACTAACCCGAAACATGGGGAGACACAGGAACCTTTAAAAACAAGGGGCACAGGAATCCTACAACATCAGGGTGCATGTATTCTAGGACATCATTGCACTGCACTCTCTCCTGGTTTTGTCAAAATCAACAATATAACCAACTTTCTTCTTGGATTCTTACCCTTTAGAAATTAAGTCCGGTAGATCCAGAACCCAGTGAGTATCGTCAATCTGCCGCTGCTTTTCTGATTCCAGTTCTTCTTCTGCATCTTTCTTCACTCGCCGTTGCATGAACTGGAAAAAAATAGACCAGTGACACAAGGAAATTAATAAACACTGATGAATTACAAAAATTTATGCCACTACCTATGACACACAGACACATTGTAGTAATTATTCAAAAGGTTCTGTTAATCTGTTTTACGATCCATTTATAGTTAGCACTAGTTTAGCAGACCCTACTGTAACACAGATTCTAGATGAAATCCTTTTTATTTTTGGTTAACATCGTAAATCAAATGTTTTGCATTTGGACATCATTTAATGTGATAACCACCGCCGCTGAAGGCAGTGGCGCTCCAGGTACAAATCTACTGGGTCAGAATCTGCTTTAGTTTGGTTGCACATTTTTCAAAACAGAACAAGGATAGATGAAAATTTGTACTTAAATATTTTTAAAGAAAAATCTTTTACCTCACTAGGAGGCATCCGATATTCATGATTTGACAAGCAATTTGATGAAAAATATGCGTTTTGCTGGCATTGCCGATATTCTGCTCATGTTGTTGCACGTCAATTCAAATGACTCGAAATCACTAGTGCGCAATCACTGGGACTATACCGCCGACAATTTTCCTGCTCTACACAGACAAGTATGGGGAAACTATCAGCAGTACCCACTTATACATGTACAAGCTTATCTGAAGATAAGCTTGTACTCCACAATATGACAATAGCTTTAATGGGTGAATAGGCTTCAATAGGTTTGTGTGTATTAGCAGGAATTGGTCCATTCTAGATTATTCATACATAAGAGGAAAATAATTGATAAAAATTTCGCTTTCAACTCTGAAACCTCAAATTTGTAGCATAGTAAGAGTTCAAGAGTCCCTGAATGAGGTAATGTAGTAAATTTAAGAAAATTAGATCTTGCTTAGAGTAATTTTGTTGTCTGTTTTTGACTGACTGCAACAGTGAATGTTTGACACAGTCCCACATGGCCATAGGCATGAACCAGTGATGGCACACTACACTTATCCAATGAACAAGGTTATAATATAACATGGCACACTAGTGATTTTGAGTTTTGAATCAGCATGGGACCATCACTATATGGAGCTGTGTCAATTTCGGCCTGTCACGACCTCAGAGTTGAAGGGGTAAAACATCAATATAATCGGCAAAATTTTGAGAAAATACTTCCGTCTACATTTTAGAATGATAGAATATTTAATTTCATGCCAGATCCTTTGATAGGATCTTTATCATCTTGATCAAGTGAAATTTTCAGGCTGTTTTTGGTCAGTCATCTTGCTCCTCTGCCGCACACATATGTGCAAGATATCACTCACTTGCTATGGGAGACAATTGCTCACAGTTATCTCCAATAACCTCGCATAAGTGTGAGTGAATCAGCACTAAATCTAGGCCTCAATGGGAAAAATATCGGCGATGGCAGCAAAACAAATTTTTTTTCATCAAATTACTAGTCAAATCGTAATGTCTCCTAGTGAGGTAAAAGATTTTTCTTAACATTTAACTACAAATTTTAATCTTTCCTTGTTCCATTTTGAAAAAAAATGCAACAAAACTAAAGCAGATTCTGACTTAGTAGCACAGGTTAGATTTGTACCTGGAGGCTGGAGCATCACCGCACCATTCTTTATGTTCTCACCACCATCCCTTTTTTTCAAATTGCTGTAAATAATGTATTGTCTCTTATTATTGGTAAATAAATACAACCATATATGATCATATCATATAACAAACCATGCAAAGTCAAAGATCACTCATACTGCCCTTGCCTATGTGGGACTGTGTCCAACATTCACTGTTGCAGCAGTCAAAAACAGACAACAAAATTGCTCTAAGCAAGATTTAATTTTCTTAAATTTGCTAGATTACCTGATTCATGGACTCTTACTCTCTTACTGTTCCACAAATTAGGGGATTCAGAATTGAAAGTGAAATTTTAAATAATTATTTTCCTCTCCTGTATGAATGATCTAGCCTGGAAAAGGGCCTGCTGATAAACACAATAGCTATTGAAGCCTATTCACCCATAAAAGAGCTAGTCTGAGTACAAGGTTATCTTCAGATAAGCTTGTATATGTATAAGTGGCAAGGGCCCATGAGTGTCCAATAACCTCACATAAGTGTGAGTGGGATGATCTTTGACCGCTTAAATTTCTTAAATTTGCTAGATTACCTGATTCATGGACTCTTACTCTCTTACTGTTCCACAAATTAGGGGATTCAGAATTGAAAGTGAATTTTAAAATAATTATTTTCCTCTCCTGTATGAATGATCTAGCCTGGAAAAGGGCCTGGTGATACACACAATAGCTATGCACTTTGTTTCCAGTGGCTAAAAAGTCACCTTTTCAATAATTTATGCGAAATTCTTTTATATATCTTGGTTCTACATATTCTTAAATTAAATTCCTGAGAAAATTATGATGGAAAAATATCAATAACATTAATATTCAAGTCGATGTCGATACCCATGTCGAATTTGGTGGAAAAATGAAAGGGTCCTAAAGCTACGCACACGTAATAAATGAATGCAAATCTTAATTTTTAAGCCGACGTGAATTTCATCCCGATTTGCAAATAGTAATAATATCACCAAAAATAAAGGAAAATTACTCATTCTTTTTGGCGAACGTAAATGATAATCTCGTTGCTCAGTCACACCAAAAGGTTGGCGCATTGAACGCGTCGCATTGCGCGTATTTGCGGGGTGCGTAGCTTTAGGACCTGCGCACTCACATGACTCATGGGCCCTTGCCTATGTATGTGGGACTGTGTCCAACATTCACTGTTGCAGCAGTCAAAAACAGACAACAAAATTGCTCTAAGCAAGATTTAATTTTCTTAAATTTGCTAATTACCTGATTCATGGACTCTTCAACTCTTACTGTGCCACAAATTAGGGGATTCAGAATTGAAAGTGAAATTTTAAATAATTATTTTCCTCTCATGTATGAATGATCTACCCTGGAAAAAGGCCTGCTGATACACACAAAAGCTATTGAAGCCTATTCACCCATAAAAGCTAGTCTGGAGTACAAGGTTATCTTCAGATAAGCTTGTACATGTATAAGTGGGACCTGCGTAGCTTTAGGACCCCTGACCATATAAGTGGTTATTGGAGATAATCCTAAACATAAAACTTAATGTATGGGACTGGAATGTAACTTAATCTTATCGATCGTAATATTTAGCGTAAAATATTATCTTCTGATTATTGTGATACGAAAATATGTTACCTTCATTTGCGCCAGATTCTTAGAAAGGCGAATATTTTTGTTTTGCCCCATATTTCTGGCCATTTCAGAAGCAAAGCAGCAGACGTGATTTCGTGGAACCTGGCGACGAAGATTGTGTCTGTGAAAAGGCAAATAGGAAAACAAAAAGAAGAGACTTGGACTGAACCAAAGTAGTATTCTCTCGTACACAGTGCGTCCTCCCAAAAGTTCACAGTTGGAAATAGTCTGCCACTCTGTTAAATGAACATTTCAAAATATTTTTAGGAAATTTTCATAAGTTTGGATAGCTTAGAATCTATTCTATCAAATTACACCAAAAAAATCTGATGAAATTTAACGTTCGAGTGAGCAAACTTCAGCAAAGCCTCTTTTGTGAAGGGTGCGAAAGGGGGTGCGAAATCCAAATACATGTAGGCTAATAAGTTTAATTCTCAGTAGTGTATTTGAGCCAATCGGATCTTACATCCCTATATAGATTGTCATTTAAAAAAATTCCAAACGAAGGGTAGTTTTTCTCCATCGTTTATGAAACGTTTTCATTGAGTCAATAATTCTGATATATTTTGGGTAGTTTGGTTCCATATCAAAGGCCTTTAATTGCCTTTAATCAATTGTTTGCCATGCAAAGATTAATATCTTTCGCCTACAACTCTGATAGAGGAATCACTTTCCGTTTCCACGCGTAGATGGCGCTATTTTCATTTCTGAATAGAATAAAGAGAATAGGGGAAAGCGGGAGAACTGGGACACCACCTCCAGCTCAAAAAATAATTAACCTTTTACAAATTAGTTTGAATCCTACTAAAGGTCATAACTGTCAATGTTCACAAATACATCCACAGCTATAGTGCGATTTTGCTTGTAGGTTTAATTTTCACTTCTTTTTTTTTTACCACTTTTTTCTATTTTTCATCATTCATTGTCAAAGATTTTATAAGCATACCACTTGGCTTTAGTGTAATTTGCAATGATATTTTCAGAGATAAATACCAACACTAATATTTTGCAGGCATTTGTTGTTGATTTTTTACTCAGCCTGATACACACAGCCAGGGGCGTAGAGAGCGGGGGGGGGGGGGGGATGGGGGGTATGCATCCCCCAACTTTTCGGGTGGGGGGATGGTGTGTACAAACATCCCCCCCCCCCCCCGGTTTCACCCCACCAAAAAAAAAAAAAAGTGGTGGAAAATATGCATTTCTATATTATGTTGTAGATTAATATAATTTGATATATTATATCTATTAATTGTATTGTTATATATTCTTTATTTCAATATAAATGTTATATATCTGTGTACAATATTGTAGATTTATATGAATTTATCAATATTTATCTACAATGCTGTCGTGGCTTCTGATTTTCCCGACATATTTTTACACCACTAGAAAGTGAAAACCATCTACTTCAAATTATACAACATGGGTGTTGATCTGGGAGTGATATGGAGGTATAGTTTGTTTTTTTAATGAAGTGGGGAGAGGAGGGGGGGGGGGTGTTGGTCTGCATGTGTTACCATCCCCAAATATATTTAGAGGTGATTTTTTTTTCCGAAGCCACAATGCAGAAAAATTATTTAAATTAAAAGTACATTTAATTATTCTGGATTTAGAGGGTTCAGTCGGTAACTTTCCTTTATAATGCAATTCTGCAAAACTGAAATGAAAATATAGTCTCAGGAATCGAATGTGGTGGAGAAAGAGGGAATACATCACCCCCAATATTTATCTTACCTGTGTCATCATCACCCAACTATACATAGAAGAATTATGAAATGACAATCACAACATGTACGATGTAGGCCCGGTCAGAAGCACCGCTCCGGGCGTTGCATGTGGGCACAGTGCCCCTTCTTTTCCCTTTAACTTCAGATAAGTACCCCCATTTTTCTTTCGAATAAGTCTCAGTTCCATATTCTTTTAAGTACCCATTTTGATAATTACACCTCATTCCTCACCTTATACCTTTGATAAATGCTCCTATTTCAACGAGAGCATTTCCCCCCTTTTAATCCCTTTTATTCCTTTTAATGTAACAAGTCATTTTTTTTCTTTGTAATATATAGACACTGATTTAATTTTTCTACTTTATATAAGAACATTTTCCCGTTCTTATAAATGTCCCTTTTCAGGTGTTATAAGTGCCCCTTTTTCACCTGTGATGAAATGCCTTTTCTACCTTTTCTACACATTCATTTATTTTTCTGTTAATTGAAGTGTCCTTTTCCCCATGATAAGTACAACGTTTCCCTTTTCCATAACATGTGCCCCTAATCCAAAGTGACTTAGAGCCAGTATTCCCAAATGCTCGCTTGCTACGCTCGCTCGTATTAAATGTATAGCTTATTAAATAAATTTTCATTGTGAAATTTTGCAATTACAATGTAATTGCTATTGTTTGCTCGCTCGCTTCGCTCGCTCGCTCGATATTCAAATCATACTACAAATTTGCAAAGCATGATGCTGAAGTTGTATTTTGGATATGTAAAGAGAAAAACCTAGACATGTTAACACATCCTCACCCCCCCCCCCCTACACACACACACAATATCATCAAACTTGCAGTGCCGCGTTGTGAAGATGAAAAAGCTGTCACAAAGACTGTCGCATACACAACCAATACAAATGGGGATAAAGGGAGCAAAAATTATAGGTTCTGAGCAAACAACTCCCGATAATAATGACGGAATTGCATCCTGTTTGCGATTAATGGTATCGACAAACACCTCTAGCATAATCCGTTTCGCTTTTTATTGCATCCTATATAGTCAGAATTACTTATAATGTTACTCTATACGGGAGCCTAATCATTTACAAGCAATGCTTTTTATTTAGGCTCACCACATTTTACATTTTCTTCTTTTTTGCCAGTCGTTCATATAATCTCTCGAAACTTTCTACCTCCGTTCATTGTACTCGATTTGAGTTCTTTACCCGTATGTTTTGAAACTGACAAATTAATATACTTGTAATGATTGTTTTCAGTGATGTAAAAGTGGAACAAATAAACTTCAAACTTCAATACTGTTGAAAATGATCCGCGGTCAATCCGTTCTCTAATAACCGAGTTCTTATAACTTCAACCCAGGGTCATACACATAAACGGCTAACCTTAACCTTAAACCTAACATAAAACTCGGGCCTCACCCTATACATTTGAAGACGTATAAAGCCTGAGGAGCACCGACTCTCTTTGTCAAAATTTAGTTCGCAAAAATGTTCGAATTAGTTAGACATTTTTATACCAGGTGTATATAACCTGGGACCCCAACTGTATTGTATATAATTTTACAACGGTACGGCGAATTCAAAAAGTTCAAACTCGACTCTGGGTTGGGTTAAAGCTGGGTCTAAAGTCTAGTTTTAATAAATGAAGTTAAACCAAGGTCTACGTTTTTCCTTTGTTAAAGGGAAGTCCAACCTTAATGGCAAGTTGTTCTGGAAGAAAGCAGATTGGTGCAAGTTTGAACGAAATTGGACAAGCATCAAGAGCAAATTGTTATCACTATACATATGGGAAATCTTTGTGTGACACCCCATTACGATGTGTAGAGTTGTACGGATTAGTATTCTCAAACAAACTTAAAACTGCGTTGTGAAAATAACTCTAATACAAATTCAGGGCTGTCGCAAAACTATGAATGGGGGGGGGGGGGGGGGTGTCGGAACAGTTTGCCGACAAGCTTGCTGAATTTTTCAAATTTGCCGACAAGAAAACTAACAGTTGTCGATTTTCAAATTTGCCGAAATGTGCTCACATTTTTTTCCGAACAAGCGGAAAAAAACCCAAAACAAAAAAGATCATAGGCTTTTTAAGATTTGCCGACAGCCTACGAAAAAATGACGAATTCGCCGACAGAAAATTTTTAGTGTGGGGTGTCACTGTCACCTCTCCTCTCTCTCTAACGGCGCTCCTGAGAACAATCTGACAATACTTGTCCTCACTTGAATAAACTGTATGACCCTACTTGTACTTTTATGTAAATATCACTTCTCTTGAAGACAAAATCGAAAGCGCTTGTGAAGTTAAAATCATGCTTCTCGTGTGCGTATGACGTGATTTTGCGAAATTTAGATCTCCTTTTCTTCATATTTGAACACTGCATCTCTTATATATATATATATATATATATATATATATATACATGCAACCTTTGGCTCTGATCCGGTACAGTGCACCTATTGTAGTGCTCACAATATGGAATATCTTTTCTCTAAACTGTAGAATTGACCTTAGACCTACGAGCATGGACTATTGTCCGTGAGATACATGTAGTATAATTTTCATCGATGAGAGATCCTATGCGCCTCGCTGCTCGGCCAAGCGGTACATGTATAGGTCTCTGCCTGCAGCTGCTCCACCGTGTCAGCTCCTATAACAAAAATATGGAAACTGGAAAAAATCTTTTGAACCCCCCCCCCCTTTTTTTTTTCCACTTTTCGAATCCTGGTGTTTTCATTAAAACCCCGTCTAGGCCTACAGGTGCCTTTCAATATGACTAATGCAAAGAAGAGGCATATCTTTTCTTTTGTTGACGAATGTAACTCACCTTTCTTTTTTTCCCCCAATATATCTATACATTTCTTCCTGTCGTTTTCTTTTAACAAAGTTTTTTCCAGTGCTACAATCTCCTTTCATAATCGTTTTCTAAAACTATTACACGTATATTCTTTTCTACTTTCTTACTGAATACAAAATCGTTTCACCTCTTATGGTCAATAAAATGTCAAAGAACAATTGGCTGTTAATGATAAATTCACAATGTTTATCACAGTATTTGTCATGAGATATAATTGTATTGTCATCACTTTTTACAATATAAGTTTCAACTGTTTCTGCAATTACTTGTCTAATTCTATAATCATCATCTTTCAATAAGGAGTTGTTAAATTTCCAGTAACTGGGACCAATTTTGCAGTGGTTTAAACATTATATAAACAGTGCATGATCTATCATGCACTATACTGGATTATGTGCACGACAAATACTAAATTATCCCGAGTGCAGTTTTGTTTGAAATAGGCCTGCACGAGGGATAATTTAGTATTTGGAGTTCATATAGTCTAGTAATGGTGCATTAATAGAACATGCACTTATTGTTATAGTAAATAGATCCCTAGATCTGTAACTGTTATTGAGTATTACAAGGCCCGGGCCCTAGGTCTATAAATTTATAGCCTAGATCTACTGCTGATTTCTTAACTCTACAAATGACTCATCCCCTATTCCCTTATTCCTATCCCCTATTTTTGCACGGGATTCCCCGTGCAAATTTCAAAGTTATAGATCGTGCACTATAACAAAATTTCAGTGCACGTCACGTGATGCGAATCTAACCAATTACAACGCGTATTATACATACACTATTTACTATAACGATATATTGACCATAGAACTAGAATGGACAGACCTGTATCCCGGTAACACTTCTACGCTATCAATTGACAATAACCATGATAATTCTTTGGACACCAAAAAGTAATCTCATCTGGCAGCCTTGAAGGGAGTATGTTGGCGCCATGTCAATACTTTTATCACTTCCATGTAATTCTCTCTAAGTTAATCTTCATCTGATCAACCATTATTTTTTTACATTATGATTATGAGGACGAATATAATTGTATGTATCCTTCTTAAAATCCTGAACCATATTCCACTCCCCACATAAGATTGTAAATGGATAGTACAAGTTTTATGTCTGAACAGAAGCTGGCATTATCAGTATTAGAGCCATACAACATCATTAGTGTTACGTTATAATCATACATCTGTATATCTAAAGCAACATAATTTCCATCATTAGATTGTTATGTTCTTTTGACTTTGAATGGTACCGTCATCTCGAAAAAGAATAGCAACGCCTCTTTCATTTGATGTTTTGTTGCTAAAAAAACAACCATTGTTTCCCCCAAATCTTTTTATATCAGCTTCCTTTTCAGTAGCAAAATGAGTGTCTTGGAAACAACATATGATATTTCTTTGATTTCAATAACTCAAAAACACTGCTTCGTTTCCGTTGATTGCCTAAACCTCGACAATTCATATAAATGATCCTTATACTATCAATCAGATTCATTGCCTATTACTATGCTATGAAAATCAACAAGTCCCGTGGAGTTTACCGGTTTGTTCAAAATCAAAACAAACAGGTAACAAGTGCAGTTGCCACTTCTAATATCAAAGTATAAGAACCTAAGGTTACCGTCTTAAAACTATCAAATTTTCTACTAGGATTTAAACTAGAAACGATAAACAAAGATAGAAGTAACATTACACAAGATGCACTAGCGTAGCTGAGGGGGAGGGGGGCAGGGGGGGACAGAGTGCCCCCCTGACAACTTTTCCTCAATTTTTTTTTTTTTTTGCTTGTCAGAGAATTATGGAGGAAAACATCTGATAACCCCCCCCCCCCCCCCCCCCCCCCCCCCACTGAGCGAGTTTTGGAGCGCTGGCGAGAAGAAAAAATACGGGTCTCCCTTCAAGCAGAATTTGCCCCCCTTGTAAAAAATCCTAGCTACGCCACTGACAAGATGATCATTGTGTATTTATACACAGTGCTCACTTTTAAAAACATTCGGAAAGAGGACTGACTTTTCTCTAAAAGAGAGCAGGGGTATTGTGTTTTTTTTTTCTTTACAGTATGTAACCTTAAAAAGAAGGTAAATTAACACATTTATAAGCATTGTCGTGATAAATCACGGAAATGTATTTTCAAAGATATGTATTCCATCATAGCTATGAACTCACATTGATTTCTTGAAATGCTTCACTCTTTCCAAATTAATTTTTGTTCATTTTCCAAGTTTAACATTTTGCCTTGTTTTCTATATAGTCTAGGTCTGCTACACGAAGTGTTTTCAGTGGTCCTGGTCCATCTTTAGTAATAGTATTAAAGGCCAAGTCCACTCTAATATCAATCTGATTTGAATAAATAGAGTAAAATTAAACAAGCATAACAATGAAAATTTTATTGAAATCGGATGTAAAATAAGAAAGTTATGGCATTTTGAAGTTTTGCATTATTTCATGAAACAGTGATATACATTAAAAAAAAATTATTCTAATTGTCTGCTTGAGAAAGTTGATTGATTTCATAAGTGAACCGATGATGTCACACACTCACTTTTCCTTATATATTTTATTATATGAAATATCATATTCAATTTTTTTGCTTCAATAATGTAAACCATGGTTTGACTCCTTATGGAACATGTAAAATCATCATATTGTAACTTATTTTGATACAAGGGAGAGATTCTTTATTATCACATCTATAAAAATTGAAACTTGGCCTTTAACTTGAGGTCAACAATCGATTAGGAATAGGCCTACATTAGAAAGGTCACAGTTTTTGCTATACATGTTGTAAGTCCGAGAAGGGGCAGATCCTGTATTATGTTAAGGGGGCACAATCTCGAAAAATTACTGAGAAGCAAAAAATGGGTGTTATCATATTTTTCAGGTGCATTTTGAGTCTAAATTTTGAAGGGGCGCGTTTTGGGGGCTGTGTGCGTAAGGTACGCCACTTGGAATTCAAAAGGGGAGGGGCACAGTGAGCGGAAGGTCATTTCTTCGATCCTTTCTCGGTGGTTACATCCTTGGACAAGCTGTTTTACCCTCTCGAGCCGTAACTGGTAGTGCTTGGGTAATAATGATTGTATGGACTTCAGGAAGAGCAGTATTAATACTGATGAATTTTGTGCTGATTATTAAGTGCAGTATTTACTCAAAAGGCTACCCTGCACACGTATGTAAGATAAAAGAATCAAAAAAATAAATACATGCGCATCTAAGGTTTATATTTATTTGAAATGATTTATTATCTCACAAAAATTATTTGCTAGCGAAATTCGGACAGATCAAAGCGAAAAATCCTTCAGAGAGTATCATTAAGAATTCTTTGACAGAAGCGGGTGTTTGCATTACATGCATTATGTTACATGTAGCTATGCAGAGACCCTGGATGAAAGTCCACCTATACTTATGAATTGAAAAAGATCGGAAACAAACTTTGTTTGTAGACCTATTAGCGACGTGACTCTAATGAGTGCCGACATAGGTCATTACATTATTAATTCATTTACAGAATTCAGCTTGGAGACAGTCATGAAAGCGTAATAACCTTAGTCAAGGTTTAAGTCAGCAGGTTAAGTTCAATAATTTATGGAGCGCGAAGTGTCAGCCTCCCCATTCATTAGAAATTATTAGAATTCTGTTAACCAAATTAACAAACAGAAATCATGTTAACATGAAATCAGTATCTCATTTTTATTGCATGATAGGATTAATTTCATTCTTAGGCCCGGCGGCTCACACGAGGAGTCACTTTGATTACATTATTACCTGCGCCAAAATCAATTCTGTAAAGGCAATGGCACATAAGGCGCCAGTTATCAAAAATATAGTTTGAACTGTTCATTTTTCAATCTTTTTTTCAAAAACGATATCTCTCTTTAATGACGCGCAAAAGATCGTACCAATCACTAACGCGGTCCTAACGTCAGCAAATGACGCGTGAGACGGCCTACAGAATTAAGAGCTTGATACTTGGCGTTTCATAAGTCAGTGAATTGAATTAAACCAGGTTTGCCTTAGTACACCTTTATGAACACGATCCATTATTATATCAAATGTGCTATAGATCATGTCAGAAACCTTTGCTAAAGGCAAGTGACACAATGAGGAACCCCCGTCGTCGTGCAGACATCGGGACAAGATGGAAGGACGCAGAAAAGTATACAGGTATTGATCTTTTACAAGTTGTTGCTTATTGTAGAAAGTGATGAAAAATACAATGTTTTATCTAGATGGAATAGCGTATTCACGTACAATAATCGTATAGCATGTTGTGCATTAGGCTTCATTTCATGTATGTTATTACCTAAGCTAATCCTAAGCCTATATGCGGCAATCGGTGCATGCGCCATTCTCGTATGGCGCGTCAAGTCGCCGACGTAGTCCTACGTAGGAAGTTATCCCTAATAGGACTCCTAAATGAGAGTGACATTTCACAAGAAATGAAAATGAAAGCCAAATTATCAATGCAAATATAGCACTGAATTTGCATGGCGTATGCACCAATATTTATTCCACTGGCCTGATTTAGCACAGGTACTATAATAACGCAATCTTAATGACGTCTCGTGTGCAACGGGTATACTACGGTGCCTCCAAATTCATAGGTAGTCAAAACAGTGCAGTTTTGTGAGTCAGTTAGGGCTTCTGAACATTTTAACATCTTGATACACTAAGTAGTATCGCATGATACAAAAACCTTAGGGCCTACATTCGTTCCCGCATTCGTTAACTTGTTTTAAAGTTCAGTGAGACGAACATTCTCCTTTTCAAAGTGAACATGGTCAAGGGTAAAAGTGCTCCCTGTTGAATTCGATTCATTTAAGAATAGCATCAGTTTTCTTTCTTTTTAATTTCTTTTTAAAATAAAGTATGGACATAATATGTATTGAATATTATCACGGATTTGATCCATAAACATAGTTTTAAAGTATGGAAGAAGGCGAAGGGGCGCGTTTTTGTGCCCCTTTCAAGTGCCGCCCTGGGCATATGCCCCGAGTCTGCCCCCTCCCTCTTTGATACGCCACTGGTTCTAGATTCCATTAAAATAAATTCAAGTATT
The DNA here is from genome assembly GCA_025618425.1 of Heliocidaris tuberculata. Lineage (NCBI taxonomy): Eukaryota > Metazoa > Echinodermata > Echinoidea > Camarodonta > Echinometridae > Heliocidaris > Heliocidaris tuberculata. Next base: position 2,753,028 of record CM046845.1, read on the forward strand.
CAACTTATAGGATACTCCAATGAGCTGATGAGTCTGCGTAATGATTGTCTTATATCAGTTAGGTAGCACACGAATGTTGATGCATACAGTAATTGACTTTGAAGTTACTGATTTCTCTTTCCGAAAACAGGTACATTACATAAGCCGCCAACAACGGGAAAAAAATGACGTTAAAATATAAACCAAATTTCATTACGAAATGCAAACGGGTCATGAATAAGAAATCACAAAGAGTATATAAAAAGGAATCGTACTCTTCTTGACGCCCTCCAATAATAATTTGTATCCATTGGCTGTTCATAGTCATTACTGTTATAACCACTGGCGTAAGTACTTTCAACCACTGAGGAGGCATTAATATCAAGGGAGGGGAGGGGGGGGGGGGTAGGTAGGCAGATGAATTTCGACATTTCAAGTCCCCCGAATATGTGGAAGAGGAATAGGCTTCTATCATTGTCTTTTCCCTAACCCTTTCCCCTGTCTTTCTTTATCCCCCCCCCTTTTTTTGGGGGGGGGGTGCACTTTGTCGCCATTTGAGGGGACACGTGTTACCCATGCCCCTAGTGCCTATGACCGGTTATAACTGTATTTAACACACTACTATTTAAAAAAAAAATGACGAAGCGTTGTGTTCTTAACCAATTTTGGGAGATGAGCAAGACAACAATGTATATTTGTGTTTAATGTATATTTGTTACATGTTTGAAGTTTAATCCCGTTCCCTTCCTCACTCCATACCGCCTCACTACATAACTGTTAGAGAAATGGAAGACGTTCTGAGGGGTGAATCCCCCCCCCCCCTCCCTACATGAAATTTTCTCAGCACCATGATTTCGGGAATCTCTAGGGTCCTGTCTAACCTATCTATAAGTGGTAGGATCACCCCCTCCCCCCCCCCCCACACACACACACACCCCCACACACACACACACACACACACCCACACACCCACACATACACAGAAAGAGAAAATCGGGTATTTTTCCCCCTAGGATTCCAACTGGCACTCTCAGGGCTTCTTAGGGCTTTTTATGCCCCACCTATTGGTTCTACTTTTGCGTCAGAGGGTACATGGCATCATTTGCTCGTGAATCCTGCCATTTTGTAAAAGTTCCTTGACATTAGATTGGTGGAAGCAAAATTCAAATTGGTGGTACAAGTACAAGGTCTTCAGTTTTTTAATATGTCCTAGCATGTAACTATAACTAAAACCTGCATTCAGCTCTTAATCTAAAACAAGCGGCGACTGCAGGATATTTTCATATCAGCATTTTTTAATAGCCTCCCCCCCCCCCACACACACACACAAAAAGCATTCTTCCATGGAAAATTACTAGAGATGAGTGGGAAGTAGGGGGCAATTGCCTCTCATGATCCTGCCCCTTCTGCCACCACTGAGTTTATGATAAGGTTTAAATTTAAAAAAAAAAAAAAATGATAACGATCCAGAGGTGCATCCACTTTCTCCCGCGAATGCAATGCAGCCCTTTCAATTATAAAAGAATAATTTCCCTGCGGGAATGATTTTTGTTCTGTTATAGGTTTTCCTGTCCATTTTACCACTTTTAACCTATATCATTATTTTTGCCTGAGGGGAGGTCAAGGAGTACGGTGTGTTTTGTTTATAGCGTGACCACTAATGAGACCAGCACCAGACAATACAATAAATTACACCGTTCCAAAAAGAGAATTACATTACCCTCGAATGGTCAAGATTTTATTTTATTCGACGTACGCCAGCGTATTCGCCAAGTTTTTCATACGTCGGCACATGCACGCTGGATAAATCGCCAAGGTGTGACAGCTACTTTAACAATTATCGGTCATTTTGGAGGTTTGACAAGGATAAAAACAAAGAGCAGGGGAGGAATAACGATTACAAAGCCTCAAAGCAGTGGCGGATTTAGGGGGGGGGGCAATCCCGGCCCGTGCCCCCCCCCCCTTTTGAGGGAAAACAATGCATTGTGCCCTCCTATTTGCGATTGTGCCCCCCCCCTTTTCGACCAGAAAACCTTTTTTTTTTTTTTTTTTGCTTGTCAGAGAATTATGGAGGGGAACTGGATCCCATAATCCCCCCCCCCCGCCCCACTGAGCGACTTTTGGAGGGCTGGCGAGACCAAAAAAATATGGGTCTCCCTCCAAGCAGTTTCCCAAAGTTGACAATTCTGCATTTGTGTGCCCCCCCCCCTTATACGAAATCCTGGATCCACCCCTGCCTCAAAGGGGTGGGTTCAAAGTTTGATCTTGATAAATCTATACTGGACTGTCAACATAACTCACAGTGGACAATATGTATTCAACCTACTTCAGTTGACTTGAATGGATAATACTTCTGCTTTCGGAATTATTACAGACTCTCTGAACAAATACGCTTTTTTTTTTGTCCTAGCATGTAACTATAACTAAAACCTGCATTCAGCTCTTAATCTAAAACAAGCGGCGACTGCAGGATATTTTCATATCAGCATTTTTTAATAGCCTCCCCCCCCCCCCCCCACACACACACACAAAAAAGCATTCTTCCATGGAAAATTACTAGAGATGAGTGGGAAGTAGGGGGCAATTGCCTCTCATGATCCTGCCCCTTCTGCCACCACTGAGTTTATGATAAGGTTTAAATTTAAAAAAAAAAAAAAATGATACGCTTGTTCAGGTCAAACGATTAAATGCTCTTTACCGAGGCTTAGCTGTATGCATCCGTTGCATATTGATGTGGAAAATTGAAAGCGCAGTTTCGTATTTGGTCAGTCACTTGTTACCACATGAATTTCAAATACTTTGCAAGACCAGCGTGCAATTCTAATTACCGAGTGCTTCCTATAAGCTGTATCATAGAGGTATCAGCGGTGAGTTGTTTTGAAAGGTCAATGGTTTTGAAAGGTAGCTGAGTTTGAATATCGATTTTGAAGATACTCATATACATAACTTAGAAAATAGACCTATGCTTGCCTAGTACCTCCTTGCCTATATAGATCACGCTCCCTCCATCCAAAAATGGCCCAAACTTTGCTTGAAGATTCTGCAGACCCGTGGAAGTATATCATCCTCCTGAGTAAGTTTGTGCTTCTCTTCATCGATGGCGGACTCGCTAAATCTTTTGGAGTTCTCATCCCCGCTGTGGTTGCCCGATACGAAAGCGACTTCAAGACCGTTGCATTAATCTTGAGTCTACCTAGTACCATGATGTATTTCACCGGTAAGTAGGCCTATATTCTGTAGGAAGGCGAATCCCAGAATGTCACTATTTCGGCTCCGCCTTTTTATATCAGCTGGGGGGGGGGGGGGGGGGGGGGGGGGGGACCGGAGAGAGGCAGTGTTTGAAAAACACGACAGTCTACAATAAAAGTTGACGGTTAATAACTCAAAAGTTGCCAATAGACCGGTTCTGTAATGTATACAAATTTATGCACATTTCTTCTCTGATCGAGTACCTACATGTAGTAACGGGCTCTTCCATTAACCTGCTTTTCAATGCTTGAAATCCAGTTTGCATACATTATCTGTTGCTATGTCCGGCAAGCTTTCAGGTTGTCAAGAACAACCTTTGTTTGTAAGGTATGTATAAAATTTGCATACATTACCGAAGTGGTCTACTGATATGATGTTGCATATTGAATAGCTATTGTACAACTAAAGCCACCAATGCAAAATGGCAGCCATCTTGGTACCCCCATTGTCTCGCACAGGTGTTATATAAGTAGAGCAGTTGTAGGTCTTTGTCATTTCTTTGAAGAATTGACAAACCCTTGTCTGACCAAACAACAGCTTGCATGGGCGTAAATATGCAGGAAATTCTTTTCATCAAAGGGGGACGTAACAATAGGTCGTCCCCCCTGATGAATAGAATTGCGTAACAGATCTCCGCCACTGACAGCTTGTGCATGCCAAATCCTGCTTAATAAAAGAAACAGCTGAACCAAATATCTTGACACAAATAGGTTATATGACAGGGTAAAAGTGTCTTCATTTGAATGTACATGACTACAAAAATGCTTTACATGAGAAAATCCAGTGTCATGCATTCCACAGGTGATCATGAGTGTTATTGTAGCTAGTGTATAGGTCAGTGGGTATCTCACAAATAGAACTGCTCTGACATTGCTTTGTAAAGAAAATGGCAGCCCCCATGGGATAATGTCTAGCAAGGAAACTGCAACTTTTTGAGACACTGTTATCCTTCTTAAATAATCAAATAGGAGTAATTTCAAGATATTTGTAATAGGCTGACAATTATCTACATGATTGTAGGTTAATGTTTGTTACCTTTCATTCCCTTTTAACTTGTCAAAGAGTTAAACTCTCATTAAAATTTCAGAGAAGAAATCCTGAAAAATATTATCGGAAGAAATATCATAAACCTGTTCCAAATAAATTTAACATCCGACAAATTTATAATGTGCAAATTCCAGTCCGATAATAGTTTCTACTTTAGAGTTATTTATACTCTCATGAGTACCCATTTACGGTCTGTGTACCCAACAAATCCAACACCCAGCTCCATCTATCTTCGTACATCCCAAGGACTAACAGGCTGTGAAACTCACTCCCAGCTTCTGTTTTTCCTGATGTTGCCAATATGGATAAATTCAAATCCGTTCTTAATGCATTCTTCTTGAACTCATTATAGATACATGTATTATTTGCTATTATTTGCTAATATTGCAACTGATTAGAAATCTATACATTTGTAATATGATTACTCTTCATCTCTTTGATGGCCACATGCCAGGCCCAGAATCTGCTTGTTTTTAAAAAATCAAATATTTTACTTCTACATAGAGACTGCAAAGTTTACAGAACTGGGCAGCTCGCATTATCTTTAGACTAGATCGACGTCATGACCCCCCCCCCCAGCCCTCTACTTAAATCTCTCCATTGGCTCCCCATAAAAGAAAGGATTCTCTTCAAGATACTACTGTTCGTTTTTAAAGCCTTCCTTGACCAAATGCCTATGTATATTGCATAACATTTCATAACCCATCCCATCCTAATCTTCGCTCTTCTGGGGACCCATTTCTTCTCACCATCCCCCAAACCCGTAGCAAAGCTGGTGATCGTACATTTACTGTAACTGCATCCAAAGAATTGAACAATAATCCCCTCTTTCATAAAATCAGCTAATTCCACAGACCAATTTAAGAAATTTCTGAAAATATATCTCTGCCCGGAATAGTTAAACCCCTTCCATTTCTTTCAAACTTCCATTTCTTTCAAACTTTATGTTAAAATGTTTCAGTTAATTTTTATTCAATGTTATGTATTATTAATTTCATTTTAATGTTATATGTATTATTAATTCTATTAAAGTAGAATTTCATTAATTTTGAATATTGATTTAATTTTTATTATTGCATAGGTGAAGCTTAGATTGAACAAGGTTATCAAAATCCAACGCTTGGAAACATTTGAAGTAATGATTATTATCAATTATAAAATGATATAACACAGCCCCGCTATAGCACCTATAGAGCTCTTTGAACGCTGCTGAGATATGTGACGTCATACCGGGGAACAATCCTTCCTAAGCAGACGATGCCCCATAACATCTTATACATTTTCAGTGCCTGTTTTGTCATCTCATCTTCACTTATTTCTCTTACTTCACTAGCGTCAGTATAAATGCTTATTTGTTGCCTCACTCTAAATTTCCTGCATGGTATTATTTTGATGAAAAATGCAGCGTTAAAAAAATAAAGGAATCAATCGATTGTAAACAAAAAAAGATGCCATTGTATTTTCAGCTGCATGCACCTCGGCATGTCGGCGTTTCAAGAGGGAACGAATACCATCCATGCTATAATTCAGCGGGCTTTACAATTCGAAAGTGTGATTTCTTTGATTGATCATTGACCCTTATCATGACTTTTTACAAACAAAATATTTTAGTTACTAGAAACGGTTTCACTTCCCTTTTAGAATGATGTGAAATACGGTCATGGTGAAACAAACCAAACTCTTTATAATTTAAAAATAATTGCATTGCAGTTACGTTCACTTGATATAGGACGTCGTCTGCTTAGGCAGGATTGGCACCTGATGTGACGTCACGAAAACATCGGTATATTTCTGGCGAATCGCTCGGATATCCCAGATGCTGAGAAGTGTTTTTATTTGTGTTATTTTTTTAATCATCAAACACGCAGTTAACGTAAAACTTATACGATTACCATCTGCAAGCTTTCTAGTTTCTAGAGATACATTATTGAGCATATTTGTGGTTCGCTTTGAATATCTACTTTAATGTTATATTAAGTATTATCGACTTGTAAACGCTGTGATATAGTTGCACTATGGAGAGCGTACCAAATGCTAGTTATTATTATTATTATTATTATTATTATTATTATTATTATTATTATTATTACATATACTTTACAGCCAGTAACTCTTATTTCTTATTTCAAAAAGAGGATAGGCTATGGCCGATTTTTCCCCATACAGATTCCTTTAAGATTTTTGGTATTTTTTTTGGCATTCTAAACGGTGTGAAAAAAATAGATTCAATGCACTTCGAGTTGTAGTCCCAAAATACTTTATAATACCTATAATTTAAGATACTTTATTTTATAATATTCATTTATTTGTTTATCCTTTCTTTTTCAATTGCATATATTTCTTCTTAAATAATGTTCATATCGATTCAGCAGCCCTAGGACATTGTAGGACTGCGATTATGGAGTTTTCAATAAAATATTTCAATCAAAGTTAATTTCTATGAAAAATATTGTTTAATACAATCGTCATTCGACAGGAAAATATTATAATGGACAAACTTCGCAGCATTTGTAGAATTCCGTTGTCAGGTTTCTACCAGTTATCAAACTGAGCTATGCACATTGTAAAGTTGATAGTATCGAATTTATTTGGAGAATTTAACAACTCAACAAAAAAAAAACGAGATTCATTTGAAATACATCTGTATATGTCTGCTGTTAAATCACACAAATATGATCGCTTTTCTATTATTTTTAAAAAGTGCCCATCGCTATACTGTTCATGAAAGTGACTACACCACGGACACTGGCAATGGCTGGGGGGATATTGAGCGCCGTGCCCGTTATCTGTGCTCCTCTTGCCCAATCTGTCTACATACTTGGCCTGATGCTCGCTTTAACAGGTAATTACTTGGTTATATCATCATTTAAAAGAAAGAGCACGAATGATATAAACAATCATAGACGTACCGGCACATATTCGCCGGGGGGGGGGGGGGGGGGTAACGCCATTTGTCCGAATAAACTCTCCAGTGTTTTTTAGAAGAAAAAAAAATTATAGTAAACATTTTCTTACGTCATCAAAATACATTAGATACAAGATACACATTCGAGCACTTGATGCCCGAATCTGAGGTTGCCTGGATATTAGTATTTTCAAAATGGAATATATTCTGACTTTTGGTATATTCAGTATTCGTGGTACGCCTAAGGAAGCATGTTGTTTCTATAGGGCCTATTTTGATGTAGACTTAAAGCGCTTATTATTAAGATAAGAGTAATGAATCAAAAGCGGTAACACCAAATTACTATGAATAACTGAAAAATTACCCCCCCCCCAAAAAAAAAAAATAAATAAATAAATAAATAAAAATAAAATAAATAAATATAAATAAATAAATAAATAAATGAATAAAAATAAATAAATAAAATAAATAAATAAAAATAACAAATATAAATACATAATAAATAAATAAATAAATAAATGACTTTAAAAATCGTGTCTCGTTAATCATGATAAGGCACTGAAGTAAATTGTGCGCCTTTATAATATGGGATTCCTAATTCCCTATTATGTTTAATCTTCCTAGGTTTTGGCATGGCTCTCACATTCTTCCCAATAATGGTATCCATTAACAACTACTTTGCGAAGTCCTTCATTTTCTCAAACACCCTGACACTCTTCGGTACGACCTGTGGCGCTTTCTTGGTCCCTGTAATCATCGAGAGGTCTCTGGAAGCGTACGGATACAGCGGTGGGTTCCTCATACTGGGTGGCATTGGTCTCCATGCCGTGGTTTGCGGCGCCGCCATCAGACCACCCAGGGACATGGTAAGAGACAACGTGAACCCTTCTGCCGAAGAGGAACAAAATTCTTTAATGGTAGTACAAGCAGCTGATCCAATCGCGATGGATGACATAAAAGTGGACGAGAGTTCACCATCCTTGCCAGACACGAAAGAGCAAGGCTCTAGGTCCAAGAATAATGAAGTGGTGAACTCCTCAAGTTGCTTAAATTCGTGGTGCTCGTGGGAATCATTTACGACAAAACTAAAATTGGTTATCTTCTTCAAGGAGCCTTTTTACGCCTTGATCGCTCCTGCTATGATCTTACAGTGTTTCGTGATGGCCGCGTGGATGTTATTTCTCGTGCCTCACGCAGAGGGGAAAGGAATTGATTTATCCAAAGCCGTGTTTTTGTCCAGTATTGCAGGCATCAGCGGTATATTCGGTCGCATATTGTATCTTGTTCTCCTCCACTTTAATTGTGACAATACGATTATCTTCTGTTTCACCTGCCTCATCTGTGCAATCTCGTTCTTCATTGACTCTGTCAGTTCGACCTACATCTTCCTTGCAGCAATGGCGTTCATCCAAGGCTCTACACTGTTTATATTGGATTGTGTTCCACATGCTATGATGAAGCTGTCAGTTCGTAATGAAGAGAACATTCCAGGAGCTATTGCTGCTAATCCATTCCTGGTCGGGATAGGTGTCATAACGGGAGACGCTGTATCAGGTATTTTTTTTACAGTTAGAGTGTCTTTCGACAGCGGTGAAGCATGTTTTGAATTTTTTGAATTTGAATTTATTTTCATATTTCACAATATGCATAACATAAAAAATACAAATATTAAACGATTTAACGGTAAATAAGTGAGTCATATGGCATGAACATTCGTATAAATGATACATCAATGAGCTAGTTAAAATTAAGCAAGACATTAAAATAATGTAGGTGAAACATGAAGGAACCTGTATAAAAAGCTTTGCTTTTTATACAGGCTATCTTCTTATCTTCTTATCGATGTTGACCATCGATAAGAAATATTATTGCAGATTATCAATTACTGATGGCTGAATAATGACAGTTATTATTGAAAGTACATGTATATTATGGCCTCGTGATGATGATAATATAACTGTATATCTCGGCCAAAAAGTGGGGAGGGGTAGAGTTGTACATGCAGCCCCATGTAAGTGTGTGTGTGTGTGTGTGTGTGTGTGTGTGTGTGTGTGTGTGTCTTTATCACCCACCTCCCGGGATCTACGCCTATAAACAAAGATACACAACCTTTGGAAACGACTTCGTTCATGTGTGTTTATAATAGCACAAAAAGGATGATTAAACTTGTTTGCAAATTATGATAGGCACATAAGAACATTCTGTTATGTGCCTAACATAAGAATATTCTCTTTCTCCGAGTCAAATGATAATGAATTTTGAACGCTATAAAAGCAACATTGCTTTTAACATGGGTAATATACTTTTAACTATGATTTATATTTGGGCTGTTTCACTTTTTTCCAGGTTATATTTATGACGTCACATCGTCGTTTGGGACGCTCTTTGTGTTGTATGGTGTACTTCTCGTCCTCGTTGCGATCAACCTAGTGATCTTTGCGCTGATTGGACGACGCTGCCCTCGTGACTAATCTACAACGACCCCATCGATATGGTTATATTCAGTTTCTGTGTAGCGCATATCACTCATGAATAAAATCTTGGCTAATATGTGATTCGACATTAGTTATGAGATCACCATTGATCCATTTTAGCTCCCTTATAAGTGTATAGTGCATTTAAAAGATTACCAAGTAGCCAGATACTACACCTGGCCCGAGAGATAACAGTATGTAGATAAAATGTCCTGTCTAAGGTCGTCTGCATCGGGCAGAGATTTGAACCCTCAGTTTTCCATCTGAAATACAATTGAATAGAATCTTTTCCTATATAGATGCATGTCGTAATAGACTTACTTTCTCGTTAGGTAGTCCTGCAGGAAACGATTACAAGAAATTATCATGGCAGTATTATGATGGCCCTAACTGATTCAGGACTAAATCTGCGATATCGCACATTTAGTCGCGAATATCTGCGCCAATATTCATGATGAAATTTGCGACGAGTCACGAATATTGGCAAACATATTCGCGACGAATCGCACATTTTATCGTGAATTTATTCTTAGTATATACCTAAGTGGTGTATATATCTCGCGCGCGCGCCGGTTCGCGCTCGATCCTCTAAGTTGCACTTGCATGCATAGTGCATAATACCTAACCGATAAAATGATAATACCGAACCGGTAAGATGATAATACCGAAACAATAAAGTGCGACTCGTCGTGAATTTCGTCGTGAATATCTTCGCCAGTATTCACGACGAATTGCGTGAAGTCGCAAATTTCGTCGTCAATATGTTCGCCAATATTCACGACGAGCAGTGAATATTGGGGCAGATAATTATTCGCGACTAAAATGTGCGATATTGCAGAGCTAGTCGTGCGATATTCACGATTTACAGGGCCACCATACAATATGGGAGATTTTGCAATGAAATTAAGAGGCTATAGAAAATTTTGTTACAGTTGGTCTACTAATCATGCTAATAAAGGCAATTGCAAATAAAAATTGGCAATAAATTGCCAATTGCACTAAGGTCCTCGTTATATGCCTTATCAGAAAACTTATTCATTTGGTTGATTAGCTTAGATTTTGCAATGAAATTAAAAGGCTATAGAAAATTATGTCACATTTGGTCTACTAATCATGCTAATAAAGGCAATTGTATTATAACGAAACATCTCAACTTTTTTTCGCATTCATTAGAATAATGATAAATTGTCAATTGCTCTACGCTCATTATAGGCCTGATCAGAAGACCTATTCATTTGATCGATTACCTGTTAAATATATTCTCATTTTCCATTGTATTATTCATTATTACTGGACTTTTCGTATCAAGAAAAGTAAAAAAAAAAAAAAAAAGTAGTTAAAGTACTTTCGATCCCTTGTTAAATCTTATTAGATAATGATGAATGTACCGTTTAATGATTATGGAGTTGAATGCTCTATATATTATCCTGTCGTCTTTTCAATCAAGTTTTATGCAACATCAGGTTGGATTTTTAAAAAATGATTTGTGTGGCTTGGCAGTATTAGGCCTATACATTGTCTACACAGATATATTTTCATATTTTGGCTTAAAATCCGATATTCTTCTCTCACCACTCACCATGTATCAGTAGCCATTTTATTCCAACATAATAAAACTCCTTTTCATTCTTAACCAAACCAGGCAGTCAAATAATCTGCACCTTTGTAATCCCAAAACTGCCATAAAGCTAAACTCATATCATAGACACTCAGTCACGACACCTAACACGCAATCACCATGAAATAAACATCAGTTGGCACGACTTGGCACGCACAGTGCGGGTCAGTACGGGACCACATTTCAAGCAAGTGTCAGGGTGGGTAATGGCTGAATGCCCATGACAGATTTGATTTGATTTTTCCGTTTCAATGAATTATAAGCATACATGATGCATATCGATTCAGTGATTAAACAAAACACAATTATTAACATCAAAAATAGAATTCAAATTTTGAAGGCATATATCAAACGAACAAGACAAAGATAAAGGTATCGAGAAGAGTACAGAAATAATTTACAAAAACGGATCATTATTGACCTAACATATACAATGAAACGGAGGGGCATGCGAAGAAGGCAAAGCTTGTATGATGCATGCCCCATAAGCACTGAACTGTGGAAGTGATTTGGTATTGAGCGCTCAATGATTTTGAAAAGGTTTTGATTTTCATCCTGTCAATGACGTCTTTCTCATGCAGAACGCTCTATAAGTGTGTTTCTGAAAAAATGGAAACTTTAATATTTTCCTATCCTATCAGTTACTACAAATACGAACATGTCCTGATAAATTTGTATTATTCGTGTGAAAGAGTAATTCGTCTTCTTTCATTGTTTTTTTCCTTCCAGGCAGCTTGGGGCAGCATGCTCAGAAATACATCTGCACATATTAATAATTGTTTTATATGTTGTATTTATTACTGTTACACAATTTTGTTTTCATTGTCAATGTCATTGTACATGTATATTGATTTGCCAAATAAAAAAAAAAGCAGTAACAATACTAAATATATTTTCTGTTATTTCATCGCACGAATATGAATATGAATAATTCTTTAATGAGTTATGTTAAAATGAGTTTGCACAGAGATAATTATACATGTTTAATGGATAGTATAATTAAGATAAAAAATACTACTGAGTAACTAGTGACACACTAAATCCTTTGGAGTTTTCATCCCCGATGTGTTTGCACAAAACGAAAGGACTTCAAGACATTTGCAGATCAATCTTGAGTCTAACTAGTACCATGATGTTCTTCACCTGTAAGTAGGCGTACAATTTTATATCCACTTCTATGGAATATTTTTTTTTAAATCTTCAAATAACATGGAATGGAAGCTATTCAGTGACCTATCCAAGGAGTGATAAATGACAAGAGACTGCGGGCGGTGAGCTCCGAATATTGTAGATCCGCGGGCCTTCAAATGGGGAGGGGGGATGGGCATACGTCGGGATACCCTAAGCTCACAATACAACAATGAAAACAAAATTAATCCTACCTCTACCTTCCCACCTCCTTTAAATTTGACAATCATATTCCGAGGGGAAATTGTTAGTTATTGTATTGTGTGTGTGCATGAGGGTAAATTAGCAAAATTAGGGGGAAACGGGAAAGGACTTTTTTTTTCTAGCTTAGGACACAGGCACATCGACATTAATACTTCACACTAGTTTGTTTACTTTGGGGCTTCCAAGTTTCATCTTGAGTGACCAAATATTGGAAAGAAAAAAAAATAAGCCGAATGTGGTAGCCCAAGCTGGGAAAATATATTTTGATATGTAATGAGGGCTTATATAAGCCGACAATTATTTGACCACTAAATTGGGTTGATGACATCGACGTTTTTGTCTTGCCTGCTTAGCGGAGGGAGACTATAGGCGTCACTATTTCCGTCGACGGCGTAGTGTCGGCGTTGTCAACAATCATGCTGTAATCACAATAACTTTCTATGGATTTCAGGTAGAATCACCAAATTCATACCACATGTACATCTCTTTAAAGGCGCAGGTCAAGTTCGAAAATGAGGTGAATCTGACGAAGGACAACGGTCAAGAGGTCAATGATCTTTTAGTGAAAATCATAACCTTTTGTAATTGTATACCTTTGAGGTGTGATCACCAAATTCAAATCACAAGTATATCTCTTGAAGATGCATGTCATGTTTGTAAATTGGTCAATGTGAAAGGTCAAAAAGTCAATGAACTGTCAGTGAAAATCACTTTACATGTACATGTAATAACTTTTTTTAACTTTGAGGTATGATCACCAAATTCATACCACATGTACATCTCTTTTAAAGGTGCAGGTCAGGTTCAAAAATGAGTTGAATCTGACGAAGGATAACGGTCAAGAGGTCAATGAACTTTCAGTGCCACTTCACATGTACATGCAATAACTTTTTTTTACCTTTGAGGTGTGATCACCAAATTCAAATCACAAGTATATCTCTTGAAGGCACAGGTCAAGTTTGAAAAATAGGTCAAATCTGACCTAGGTCAAAAGTCAAAAGGTCAATAAACTTCACTGAAAACCACTGAACACAGAAATAAAACTGATAACATCATGCACAAACAGCACTGTCTCCTTTTCCAGGGATAAGATATACATGTATGTAACAGGGCGATTCCGTGCAAATGTGTCCAAGACTATATTGGTGGTGATACCAGAGAGCACCATTATTCAATGTCATATCGAAATATTCTTCATTTTTGGATGAAATATGTGGGAAAGAGACATATGTCGTATTGCACACATTGCACGGAATCACCCAACATCATCATTATTGCTTATAGTATAATAAAGCTGCCAGATCAAAATTTACACTCTCATTAGCACAGCGAGATGCAGGCGAGACAACGATTGGCGTTTGTCTTGTATTTTTATCAGCGTCATACTTTGAATGGATGTAATTGGATGTGATTTCAAAAGGAGTTCAAAGTCCATGTTCAGTTCTGTCGAACCGCATGGACAGAATGGCGAGAATCACAGTAATATATAGATAATTTTTAATTTTTGACATAAACAACTTTTTTTTAAAAATCACGTATGCTTGGATCCAAATATATTAACCAGAACACGTTTAAACGTCTTCTGGTTATAAATATTTTGGTATTAATATAGACAAATTCAGATGGAGCTATACTCGTGTCCAGTGATGGCATGAATGTGGTGTAATCAATTTTAATTTTTCTTGACATGATAAAGTCCAAAAAGATGTTTCAATCTCGTGCGTAAACATGCAACAAAAATGACAAAAGTATATAAAGAGAAGAATAATGACACCTTACTCGGCTAGTTGTTAACTAAAATAGGCTTCAGTAGATAGTTAGTTGACAACCAGGCCGAGTAAGGTTCATTTTTCGTTTGCTTATTACACTTCTTTAGGAAATATAAACTAACTTTGAAGTGGCTCAGAATTGTTAGTATTTTACTACTATAAGATAGAAGTTTCTCCTTGGGGGGGGGGGGGGGGGGGGGTCAAGAATACTATCTATAGGCTTTAAAGTGCACTGGATCATGATATGCAAGCTCATTAGAATCATAGAACTAGGCTGCAAGCAAATGTACTATTACTAATCATGTATTTCTCATATCATGGGGATGCACAGAAAAGAGTAACCGTAATGGTAGCAACTAAAACATTATGATTTATTTATGGAAATGTAATTACTTGGATGAGCGACCTTTTCTTATTAAAATACTTTTGCTTGAGTATCTGTAACAGAATTTATTTTTTAAACACTCCAAAGGTATAGAAATATTCTAATAGGATGATTATTCCTTCAGGTTGAATAACCACACAAATATAGTCTTCTGACATTATCGTCATAATATGAGGAAATAATGTCAGAAGACTATATTTGTTTAAGCAGTCATGATTATAAGAATATATACAGAAAAACAGAATAATCTTTACTTTGAAATCATTATCAACAAAGTGATAGAGCGAGCAGCATTGATTGAAGTTGTACTGTATGCCTCGTGACATTTTACATTTTACTGACAAACGATCTTTCATAATCTTCTGGAAATTGTACATCTTCAAGGTAAAAAGAAATAATTTTGTCAAACTTTTGGTAAAGAATTATCATAAAAAGGATAATATTTTGCAGTCACTTTGAAGGGAATGAAAGAGTGTCAATGAAAGGAGACGGATAATTTATTTATGCCTATTGTGGGATAGAAACAAGTTTTATGACTATAGGTATATGAGCCTTTGTAAAGGGGTTGTATAAAGGGCTTACTATTTGCAAAGGGATTGTTGAGTTGTTTTTGTTTGTTTGTTTGTTTGTTTTTTTGCTAACAAACTTGATGATGTCTTTGACATTGTACTGTTCATTAACCCCTTATACTTCTTAACATCATACTAGGCATTGACACCACATGCTGATGTGAGCTTATATATGTTGTTTATAGATAATCGGTTGAGATAAGCTTTCAGAATGTAAGATAGATCTTTATTGTTCGTTCGTTTGTTTTTGTTTTTGTTTTTGTTTTTGTTTTTGCAAAGTCGCGCCTATGAGCACAATTTCGCCAAAATATCGTAACATGACAAACGGAACTTCTACATCCGTTTTGTCCTTCGTTCCTGGACCTTTGGTCCGATGACGACGTAATTTCAACCCTAGTAATATGGGAGTAGAGCCAAAAATTAGATTTACTTTATTTATTGTTTCTGCTCCAGTATAAAAATAAAAAGGATACATTGAAAGTATACCTAAAGAAATGAAAGAGTGATTTCATAATCAACAAATTTCAATGTGACAAGCTCGTATCAATTTATGTGATGCTTTTGCACACGAGGTGTCATTGGTTGACGTAGGACTGCGTCAGCGATTGGCGTGAACTTTGACGCAACATGAGAGAGTGCTATCGTCTAAAGAGTGCAAACATTAATTTGAATTACTGACACATTGGGCTAATTCGCTTCACATATGTTGTTAGCACACTCTAAAAACAATCTAGTCAAATATGACTAGAATCTAGTCAGATTTGACTAGAATAACTATTCCCATGGGCACCTGCACTATTCTAGTCAAAACTACCAGCTTCGGGTTTGAAGTGAACAGAATCCTAGTCAAACTGAACAGAATCTTAGTAAAAAAAAGTGAACATAATCCTAGTCAGAATGACAAGAAACTGATTAAGAAAATGTGACCAGGCGATCTTGTGAAGAAAAATTACTAGATGACTTTTAGAGTGCACAAGACATTGCACTGACGCAACTCTGCGCTAGTCGAGCCTGTGAAGATAATTAACCCATACGTCAGTTATTAAAATAATTGTTAGTACTGTTCTTTTTTAGAGATCCCTTGTTACGCGACGTCACTCTTTCATGAGACCGTCAAAAAGACCGTCCCAGTCACTGACGTAGGTCCCAAAGTCAGCAGATGGCGCCTCGTGTGGCTCTAGAAGACCCGGTTTACAAGTCATTCTCTTTACCTCAGATATTTGAAGACCCTGTCCATGGCGCCATGGGGTTTAAATGCGACTTGCTGATCAAGGTTATTGACACTCCTCAGTTCCAAAGACTTCGGCATATTAAACAGCTAGGCTGCAGCTCTGCTGTTTTCCCTGGCGCAACCTACAGCCGTTTAGCGCACTCACTTGGGTAGGTCAAAAGTTTGTCGGATGCTCTTGAAAACTCGAGAACTTCAGAATGTAGCTAATTTTGTAGTTATTAAAGAAGAGTAAGAACAAATTTGCAAATATAGGCCTGCACATAACCAAATATGATGTAGGCCTACACATGGGCTGCTTTGGCCGTTTAAGTCGCTCGTCAGAGTAGGTTTTGGGTTCAAATCTCTGATAACCCGTATGCCCTCCCCTCTCCCCCTCTCTCTAACTCTCATGGCGCTTTTCTGCTCGTTTTCCACTTTTCTTCTCTCTCTCTCTCTCTCTCTCTCTCTCTCTCAACCTATTTCCCTCTTTTTTTCTCTCTCTCTCTCATTTTATGAATCAATCGTATAATAGACCGGTTCTGTAATGTATACAAATTTATGCACACTTCTTCTCTGAGCACGTAGTGACGAGCTATTCCATTAACCTACTTTTTATAAATGAGCCTCAATGCTTGGAATCCAGTTTGCATACATTACTTGTTGCTATGTCCGGCAAGCCTCCGGCAAGCTTTCAGGTTGTCAAGAACAACCTCTGTTTGAAAGGTATGTATAAAATTTGCATACATTACCGAAGCGGTCTATTGCATACACCGTTTATTATGAGCACGTCCTTAAGGCGACAACCGTTTTTCTATAGGCAGGCCTATAGATTTAAATGATTATATATAACGATTATAATCTAATGATGTAGATGAAAAGGAACGAGCATCAAATTAAAATCAAATCAACTGTTTTTAGTTTACAAAGTTTTGATATTCGACCTTGAATGTATAATTATTCAAATGGAATTGGTATATTTAAGGTCTTATTTCAATTTCTATATATACAGAGTGTGCCATCTTGCTGGTGAGTTTCTTCGCCCTCTTCAGAGGAATCAACCGGAACTTGGCATTAAGGACAAGGATATCCTCTGTGTGCAGGTCGCTGGTTTGTGCCATGACCTAGGTAAGAAAACTAAGGATATTTATATTGATTGAATATTCTCGAGACCGGTCGTCCACGAGACCGAACGTTCACAACACCAATTTTCTCGGTCTAGTCTATCTAGACAAGGATATCCTATGTGTGCATGTCGGACCTAGATAAGAAAACTAGGGACTTCTACCTTTATTGAATATCAAGGAGACCGAACGTCCACGAGACCGAACGTCCACGAGACCGAACGTCCACGGGACTGAATATATATATATATATATATATCTAAACCTCCCTACTCCTGTCCTTCACTGCAAATGCAGTGAATTCGGGAACCGAGAAGGAACCGGATTTTGGTCTGCTAGCGAAGGTTCCAACTCGGGTGGGGGTTAGTCACAAGACCAATAAAATGAACAAATTCCAAATAAAAGATAAGGAAAATTAATAAACAAAAGCGCTGGGACACAATGTACATTAAAGTGTCATAAAATATTTTATTCAAATATCCATTAACAAATAACAACTAGAATCAATTTACAGATATCATTAATAAAACTCTTAATCGATTTCACTCTACTAAAAGCCCATGTTTAGAACCTATATCATGTATATAAACAATACTTAAAATAACTTAAACTATCACAGTCATTAAGGGGAATACTATAAGGGATGGGAAGAGGTTAGTCAGGGAGGGATCGTTAGTACAGTGGCCACTTACATGCAACGCGGATGTCTAAATATGCGATATCGCGACTTGTACTGGTGCACTGCCTTAGCTACTGCGGACGACGCGGACGATGATGACGACAATGCAGGAATAGAAAGGACGACGACATCGAATACTGAAAGAAATAGCTCAGGAACATGATGAGTAGAAATGACACTCGGTACCAGGATACTGGATACATACAGCATGCACACGAGTGACAGGAACATGTTGATCATACACTGGATCACTAAGATTGCAAAGGGTCAGTGGTACCCAAATGCAGATGTCTTATATTTGTTCTCGTTGACTTGGAGTTTAGATGATGACTTTGTTCAAACTAGGATGGTCAAACTTCAGACGACTTCGATATTGGTTAGGGTCAGTTAGTGGGGAGGGGTAGTAGGGGATAAGTTGGGGGAGCCAAGTTGGGGGAGCCAAGTTGGGGAGCCAAGTTGGGGAGCCAAGTTGCTACAACATACATGGGATCTTCTTTTATACCTAATTAATCATTCATTTAGTTGACCACTCCTATGGCAACAGCAGTTTCCTAGAAAACATATTTAAACAATGAAACACTAAACTTATTCAGTCATCAAAGCAGCTTTTTCAAGG